>JANHFX010024645.1:0-63600 GCA_027560015.1 Chloroceryle amazona
CTGCCCGCGCTGCCTGCCCTGCCTGCCCTGCTGCTCGCTCTGCCGCCTGAGACACAGACCCTGTCCTTCTCCGCCAGCCCGCGGGAGCCGGCTGTCTGCCGCGCCCGGAAGGAGCCTGGGAAAGCACTTCTTTCCTCTTTCTTTCCTTTCATTTTAGTTTTTTTCACCTCCCTCGGGTGTCCCGCGCAACGACAGTGCTGCTTAGCCTGTGAAGGCAGCGGGTGCCCCCCAGCCAGACACTAAAGTGATGGGATGTTGGAGCAGAGCTGGGTGACGGCTGCGAGAGCCAAACTCTGGGATTAGAGGGTTGTTTCTCCCTCGCAAGCAGGAATCTGTAGCTGGACAGCCCCTCGAAGTGAAGCTGGAAAGCTCACCCCTGCCCGGTGCTGTGGCTAATCCTGCCAGCTGTCATGCAAACGGAAAGGTCTCCTCGACCTTGTTTTCCTTCTTCTCTACAAGGAGTCCTATGGTTTTTTTCCTGCCCTCTTTCATCCCCCGAAACCGTATCATTACCAGTGTGGCACTGGGACGGAGAGAAGGGGAGGATACCATCAGCAAAGGGTAGCCTTACCAGATGCCTAACCTCGATAGCAAAACTCAGATTTATCACTTCCCAAAGGGGAACCAAGAAGCAAGCCAGCATGCTTCACAGAGAGGGAAATGAGAGAGGGAAAGAGGACTTCAGTTGTCCTACCAAGTCCTTGCTTCCCTCAGAGCACATCCTGGTAACTAATATCTGCAATCTGAGGCTTCAGTACCAAGCTGTAAAATACTGCTTTAATTTGGGGGTCTGAGTCTGGAACACGGTAATAAAAGAGAAGTGGG
This sequence comes from Chloroceryle amazona, assembly GCA_027560015.1. NCBI lineage: Eukaryota > Metazoa > Chordata > Aves > Coraciiformes > Cerylidae > Chloroceryle > Chloroceryle amazona. The sequence goes on from JANHFX010024645.1 coordinate 826, forward strand.
GAAAGGAGAGGGAAAGTAATGAGTACTCTTTGAAAGAGCTGCACCAGAGCTTTCCCCATGGCCATTTCTGCTCCAAACACCTGGAAGATGGACACCTCCATATGTTTCCAGCACCATCACTCTGCTAGACATGTGGAATGCTCACATCACAGCTTTGAACAGAAGCACGCAGCCTGCGAGGAATCATGCTGTCATCCCGTCCCTCCAGACAGCCTCTGCATTACAGTGAAGGCTGAAGCTGCCTAGGGACTTCTTGTTTCAAATGGGCAACAAAAAATTTACAGCTGACTTCTCCCTTTCAAATCCTTCCTTCCTATCTCTTCCACTCTTCCCCATAAGAGAGGGACTTTACACAGAAACAGACAGAGAGAGATGTTGCTCTCGTAACATAGAACAAACACTGTAAACTTCATGGAGCATACTGCTAATAAGCTGCTGTTACATATTTAGATGCAACATGGTTACTCTTACCTTAGATATGAGATTGACAGGTTAATAAGGAACAGGAAAAGCAAATGCAAAGTCTGCCAGATCTCAGTGGGTCATGTTCCTGAAGAAGACATGATTTGTTCAAGAAGGAACTATGTCCTCTTTAAGAAGAAATAGAAGAAGCTCACAGCCTTTTTAATCAAGATCCTTTTATCTAATTTAAGGAAGCACTGTGGAGGAGCTCCTGGCTCTGTTGGGATCACAAGGATGGCTCGTCTTTACTTCAGCCCACTAAAATTTCCTCTCCCTGTAAATTCAGCAAGGTCTTCTATGAACAGCCCAGTCTGTATGGTATCTACTTGAGCTGTCAAAAGGCTCTCGAGGCAAAGTTTTTAAGGACAGACAAATTTGTTTTCTGTCAGGCTGGGAATGATCCAAGGTCCCACTGGCTTCTTCACTCTTTAGCTGACTGCCAAAGGCCACTGGGACAAACTCTTCACCCACAGTGGAACTGAGGTTTCTTCCTTCAGAAATTCTGTTTAGGACTGCTCCTTCCAGCCTTTGTCACTCCAGAGGAAGGGAGCAAGGAGCACATAGGAGCCTGGATAGATCTCCCCCCCCCTCCTCCCCTCCTTTTTTTTTTTTGAAAAAAAAAGCAGTCTCCAAAGTATTCCAGCTGTGAACATGTGACACTTTTTTTCAAAGGGAATGCAATGCATATAAAAATCTGACATTTAGAATTTTTGGACACAGTCTTTTGACTTTTATCTGATTCTGTAATATTGGTACAGCAGCTTAAGCGGAATATTAGATTTTTTTCAAGTGAATTTTAATTTCAACTCTTTAGATGCTCTTTGTAATCTTAGCAAGAAGGTCCCTAGCAAGGTAGTGTCAGTTAGCAAGGTTTTAAAGAATCACGAATTCTGGGTTTACTAATGGACTTTAAAAAAGACCAATTAGACTTTAAATTGCAATTGGACTATTTTTAAAGCTTTGAAGTACATCCTCACCTTTAGACATGTTCCCTGTTACTGTGAAGATAGTTTCCTGCCTTGCAGAACTAAAAGGGTCTCAAGCAGAAAATCCAAAGACAATGGCAAGTGATTAATAATTGCTACAGGTTCCAGCAGAAGATGGACACATAGTTTAATTGCTTGAGGCACTAGAAGAAAATACAATGCTGTAATGGTAGATATCAAATGACTGTGCTAAACTTACTGCACAATGTAGCTAACCTGCCTAAACAAGAACAGTTAGGTATGAAACAAATACAGTAAACAGAATGAATCCCAGGCAATATTATTCATATAAGGCCTTGTTTCTTATTTTGGAAATACTGCTTGGAAAATACAAAGTAAAGCAAAGAAGGTAAAGATGGGCCAGATTACTAAGGGCTGAAGCGAGTCTAAGAAGATGAAAAATCAATGCAGCTTCAACCACCATTTTTCAGTCTGCCCCTAACCAGATTCTTTTTTTTTTTTTTTTTTTCTCAGCATTTTAGGGTTAGAGCCAACGCCTCATTTGGGAATTTTGTCTCTGTTAAAGTCAATTGAAGTTTTGCCCTCTCTCTGTAAAGGATATATTGAAATCTTAACAACAGCTGTCTTGAAATAAAAAATCAGCCTGTGCTATAAGCAAATATCATCTCATCTATATGCATGTTGAAGTACTATTGAATTCAACTGGAGTTACATATGCACTACAATGACAGATTATGGCCTCCACAGCTTTTCTATATTTGTACTACACAGTGTACAGGCCAGATGCCTCATATCAGTCATGTAAATAATCTTACTGAGATTTTTTCATATTGCCAACTGCTAATTCATCAGAACTTCTCTTCTTATCCCTTCCCCTCTTCATATTTTAAATAGATTTCTTTTGTTTCAAGGAAATCTTCAGGTTTAAACGGAGTATTTTTATGGTTAGTATAAATACTACAGTCTCTTGTCACATTTTATTTCCATTTTTTCAAGGTCAGAGTATGACTGTATCTACTATTCATATTTCTAAATTTAAAAATATCTCTGCAAGACTTTTGTTTTTATTACACTGATTTCTGCCTACTTACAGTCAAAGACATACCACGAAGTGATGTTACTCTGTATTCCATATGGAAAAATACAGAAATAATCCAATCACTTCAAGAGAAACACCTTGAATTCACAGTGTTCTTATCTATTTGTCCTGTTGTTATGTCATGAGGACTCACACAATGTTGGAGTGAGATGTGACATTCAGCATTAAAGAAGACTAAAAGGTAATGTACAAATAGCTGTGTCTGGATCACTCAGTGCTTCTGTGATATAAATATGAGCAAGCCTACAGGCTTTACTGGACTTATTTCAGGTGACACTCAGTGTGCACATATATACTCAGGATTTTTCCCAAAATACTTGAGATGAGGTGAGACATAAATTATTGTCTATATGAATAAAACTCACAGCTGAGTTTATCTACAGCATTTTTTTCATTAATAATACCTCTAAATCCAAAGGGGAAAAACAATCTTAAGATCATGAACAGAGTAAGTAAGAAAGTTTTCTAACATTCTTTGCATAGGGAGCTTCTTTTCTAGCATAATGTGTATAATAGAGATTTGTATTTGTATTCCACATCTATTTCATTCGTTAGCTCTCAACAGTCTTCTACAGTGACAATACAGGAAAATGGAGAGTTTTAATAATATCCATAAGAAAAGAAAAGGAAAAGAAAAAAAGAACTTAAGGTAATGCAGTCTATACTCAGTCTGTACATCATCCAGAAAATACCACAACTTGGGTGAGTTTCCTGAAGACATAATTAGATTTCAAAAATAGTGTAGGACTAAGTGAATTTCTTAATTAAAATCCAATTATTGGAATACTTGATGATGGCCACTCTAGGGATTATTAGCTGACAGCAACACTTGTTGAAATAATAGAAGTTGATAACAGAAGTTTTATTAAAATCTCTTTCTGTGTGTGTATGGTTTCTAATTGCAAAATAACACAATGTATATAATGTCAGTTGGGAAGGCTTTATACAATAGAGTTAAAATGTGAGAGTTAAACTGTCCTGAAGTAGGAATTGATGCGGGAGAGAGTCTGCAAGGATAGTTGTCTTCATTTCCTGTGTCATGGCAAGGAAGAAAGCAGAGGAGTCCCCGAAGGCTTCTTGGACTGCCTACAGGGCCAAAGGACAGATGCTCATAGCCCAGGGTGCCATCAAAGCATCTGCTCTTAGGCTCCTGGGAGCACATCAGTCTTCAAGACTTGGGCCAGAAAGCTGCACAAACCCTGAGCATTCAGGGCAGAAGGCCACTTTATGGAGAATGAAGAAGGATGGCAAAACTTCTCCCTGAAAGCCTGACGGGGTAAGGCATCCTGTCTCTACATCACGTGTGCCACAATGTCACCACGTAGCCATGCCTTTTGAAGCAGCACAGTCAACTGCTCAGTATTGTAAGCAGGAATAAACTCCCTGACACAGCATTACAGTTGCTGAAAGGAGATACCCTAGTTTCTTTCCCTCTGACATTTTTTTTCTTGTTCATAGTGTATTGGTTGTGTACACTCAACTGCAGTGCTGTGTCAACAGTCCCAAAGACAGAATTTACTTGTCTGTCTACAGAGGGTGCAGCAGAAGACAGACAGGGCTGGACAGTAGCTTGCACTGCCAGTTAGCCTCTTCTTGGTGCTGGAGACATCACACCAAAGGGTCTGAGGGCAGCTTCTTCCACACACCTCTCTATCCTTTGGGTTTTGTGATGAGCACATTAGATTAAGGCTGTCAGGCAGTGCTGCTAGGTCTTCTGATACTTGATCACCCGTTCACAGGTTTCTGGGCTGGGGCCACAGCTTTTATGCACTGCAATAAAGAGCCTCAGAGCTCTGCTGACATCAGGAAGGTGAATTGCTGGTGTCCAAAAGGAAACTCAGTCTCTCTTAAGAAAGCAGATGATAAAGGGATAAATTATTTTGGTTTGAACAGCCTGAGAGCTGAGCTCAGTCATTGGACTCTTCATGCTGAATACTGTTGCCACTGGCTGTAGCTAAGAAGAAAAGGGCTTCTGGGTGAGTCTTCATTACATTATGTGGAGCTCTGTATCCTTTCAGATTGCTTTTCCTTTGTGGTGGGTTTGCAAACTATCTACCACACTGATTTTGCTATGAGCTCAGTGAGCAGAATCCAAGTGAATGGGTTATTTTACATAATGTCATAACTTCATATTTTCCCTACAAGGCAAAATGATCTATCAGGAAATAGCTCAGAAAAAAACCTTGTTTTTCATGTTTTAGATCTGTAAATTTGGGCAGTCAGTCTGTTCCTCTTCAGAAAAATGAAATTTTTGAGACTTCCTTCAAATAAGGTGGAATTGAGCCTTTGTTTGTCTAAGTCTCGTTTGCCCAAGTGCTTCATCTAGTAAATGATTTTGTGTGACCAGGTGTTAAAACCAGCAAGGAATATCTTTAAAACCATTCAAGGCTGTCTTCACTTCAAGATCAGAATTTTACATTGCAACTACAGTAATTAGGGCTAAAAAGGCCCCAACAGAATTTAGGGGTTTTATTAGCTAGAGGGGATTCTTTTAGTCACAGGTATAAAGGACAATTTCCCCTCAAACATGGTCCCGCTCAAATGGATGTCATCTTGCTACTTAACTACAAACCAAATTCAATATTTTTAGTATTTAGGAGATAAAACAGAAATGTGAGACTATGGGAAGCAGCTCTACACTTTGTAAAACTATGTAATAGCGATACAGTAATTAACTGCTTTTACTTATCCAAGACTACATATGGTATTTAAACAAAGTGAGATATTTTGGACAAGAATATTATGAAATCTTTGTTAGAAATGGACAAATATCGGAAGAACTTTCACTTTTGATGAAAACCTGATGTAGCTTTTCATATTTACTTTACAAGGGAAGAGAAAGCTTCAAGCAACAGATCAAAGAAATTTACAGAGGAGATGAAATTCCTACTGTGGCATGCAGTTGCTGCTGAGGTATGAATACCTGTCTACAAAAAGAGAGACAGCTGTCAGGAACACCAGTATTAATGAATACATGTTTAAAAGGGATATTGATTCATCAAGTTAATTTGTTGTGCAGTTTCAATGGTGGTACTGCACACAGATGCATTTCCACTTTACTCTTGAGAAAACTTTACTAAAAATTGCTGTGAAGGCAAAAAATAGAAGACAGAGAAATAAGCAATTCCTACGGTTTACATAAATTAATGTAAAAATTCATGTTTTCTCTGTCAAAGATTTGGCAGATGGGGGGGGGTGTTAATTACACTGGATTATTACAATCTTCCAGTGCCACCTTGTGGCTCAGCATAATAGTGCAAAATACATCCAACATTAAACTTCACATTCGCCAAGCATGTGCAGCCAATTAGCAGTCCATAAAGTTAAAATAACAAAATGAGAGCAGGAAGAGAGTTTTCTTCTTATACACTGAACAACCTTCTGTCCCTGCCACAACAAAATGCCATCTTTTGCTGGTACAGAGTTGCATGGGATGCTGGTATTTGGGTGTTACTCAAAGGATGTGCCCCAAAGCAGTACCCTAACTAACTAACTGCATCACCATAGGCAGGCATCACCACATGCAGGCACCTGTTCCAGTGCTTGACCACTCTGACTATGAGGATCATTTTCCTAAGACTCCAGGACTTCCCTTGTGGCAATCTGAGTCTATGTTATCACATCACACTCACAGCAATGGGGTCATGATTCCCGTGTTCCGTATTACTACAAGGACACCTCCTTACACACATTCACATAGTACCTTGGTGGTAAGTGCTTTTCACCAACAGATAAGTGGACTTCATAAAGCTTGAAGTTAAGAGATATACATCATCCAGAAATAAAATTGATCCATTTCATTTACCCATATCCCAGAGGACACAACATTTTTGAACAGGAAATACCTTTGAGAAGGAGAAGCGTGCCAAGGTAAAGCATTGTTAGTGACAATAGCAGTGACCTTGGCGATAGCTGCAGACCAGCTCACGTTCAGACTGGTACTATGAACTGTGATTCATGGATGAGACAGTCCAGTTCCCCAGGGTGTCTCACCCCATGTCCTGCTGTGAAACAGTCGCAGCTACACAAGGCTTGCAATGATGGCAAAGACATTTGGAGGACATAAACAATTAAACTGAGGGGAATCAAGGGGCTTGACTTCCATGAGTCTGAAAACCCATGAAACTCACAACTGACACGTGTATGAAAATAATCTCCAGGTTGCTACAGCAGACTTCACTAATAAGATCAAAATCAGTCCTGGATAATTATGTTTCAGGTGATCATGTCAAGGTCATGTCAAGGTCATGTCAAGGTCATGTCAAGGTACCAGTCAAGCATTACACAGCAGACCTTAAAGTGGGATTCCAATTTTGGAGAATCAACCGTTTACTCTGCTAACAGACCTGTCTTTTACTTTTCAGCCTGTACTCCTTACAGATCATGTCATCTGTCGATAATATATATTGCGCCACTTTCAAAGGTGCTGAGCTTATGTAGTGTACCACTCATAAGGTAATAGGATCATAAAACAAAATTGTAAGAAGCACATTTTCAGAAGATTCATCCATGGTTTTATCTCCACACATAGATTTAAGGAGACCATCAGATGCTGACAGAGGCCTGATTTAAACAACAATGGTGTTTAAATCTAGGAAGGTGGCCATGATCACTCCAGCTCTCCAGGTAAATTGAGGCTTGCAGATCTCATTTTGTCTTTATAGATTTAGAAGACAGTCTCAAAAGATGAATGACAAAACTCTACTTAGCCAAGCACATGCTAACTAAATAGGCATCTGTGTACATATCAGAAATTGGATGCACTATTTTTTTCAAGTTTGGATATTTCCAGATTCTTATATGTAGTATATAGTACATATTCTGCAATAACAACAGATTGTTTTGAAAAAAATCTGCTTTTCTGACTTTCTTGTTTCAAACACTGCAGTAAAATACATAGAGTAAATTTGGATTCTAGAGATCAGCTACTCCTAATGAGGTATTAAATTTAAATTTAAGGTGGGGTGTGGATTGCATGGTACAATTAGTTTTATATTCAGCTAAATTTAAAATATTGCCAGCATGACAGAGTGCACTTTAGTAAAACAGACTTACAGTTTTAGAACTTGTTCAGTTTAAGCCCTTGTTGACTAAAATTTAGTAAATCTTTAAGCATGGTAGTTTAAACTTCTAGTTTGAATTAAATCCACAGATTTAACAACGTTCAGCTGGATCCAGTATAAAGCTACTATGAGAGAATGATAAATAGGTAGATGGTTTGGGGTTTTTTTCTTTCCATTTGAGTGCTGGACAGTGCAACAATAAATTAATTAACAGTATTTAACTATCACCTTTGTAGAAGCTTGGAGCAAACTATCTAATGAGACCACAAATAGAGTGGAAACCACTTGATTCACTTAATGCACAAGTATCTTGTGTACAATTATATGCATGCTGAGAAGTTGGGGTGTGCACACAGCAGCTGAGCTCCTGGCCCTGGTAATTGTGACAAATTTGAAGAACTTGGGGAGACAGAAGAGCACTCACAGAGGCATCACAAAGCAGTCTCAGCTGTGGGATAACAGCATCTGGGCTACTGAAGAGTCCTTCAGCAGGACAGCATCCATCTGAAAAGGAGTGAAAGGGTTCCCTGAATCACAGGAAGTCCATATTCATTTGCATCAGGGATATCAGTTATAGGACAAGGAATCTAGTTTATATTGTGAAGATGATACACTACAGAAAGATTCAACTGTCAGGCACACACATAATCCAGTTCCTGATGCTATGGAAAACTGACTGGCAGTTTGTACGACACATGTAATGGTGAAAGACCCTGGAAAGACAGTTTCTTACACAACAAAGAAGATATGGTAGCTTTAACAGTACCATCTCCCCACAGGAGAAAACATAATCTGTCAGAATGTGGACTAAAGTATACTCTGAAATACCCCCAGTACCACGATCAGAGACAGAGAAAAGATACACTTAAAAGCATGGTTGAGAAAATAGCAAAGGCAAAAAGGTTAATTTTTGGAACTCTTTGGAATAGCTGAAATCTAGACAAGAAGGAAAGAAAAAACAAACAGGAACCAACTCATTAATTCATCTATTCAGTTACAGAGAACTTCTAAAATAAAACTGAAGGAAAGTCAACACTTGTGAAAAAGCACATGCTCTTTCCAACCCTCTGTAATGTTATAGCTCTCTCTCCTTCTATCCAAACAAATGACATTCCTCTTCACCAAATCCACAGCTCTGGCAAGGCACCTGAGCCTCTCACTGCATGGGGTATCTGACTGCCATGCTGTTTGGAGGGATGCTCTCTCCCCTCTGTCCCTCACAGGACTCATGAAGTCTCATTAAGAAAAGACTATATGCATGCCAACCCCTGAAAGCAGAACCACCTCATTTTCATGATGACACACCAAAGTGATCCAAACACCCAGAGTACCTTTAGTTTCCCCATCCTTTCAAAGGTGGTAGATCCCCCCGGTCCATGAAATGAGGCCCAGCTCCAGACTGACAGCTGAAAGCAAACTGCTAAGTGAATCACAGAATCATTTAGGTTGGAAAAGACATCTAAGATCATCAAATCCAACCATTAACCTAGCTCTACCAAGTCCACTGTTAAACCATGTCCCTAAAGTGCCTGGTTTCAAAGTACCCTGAGGTGGTCTGGGAGCAGAAGCATCCAAAGCTTTGGGACATTCTTGATGAACACAAGTCCTGAAAACACAGTGCTATCAAGGACTAACTGGGATAATCTGTTCTTTGCTCACAGCCATAGCTATGGTAATATAAAACAAGGATTCCTTCTTAATAAGGAGTTGTAAAGAATAAATGTGTGGCTTATGATGACAACTCTTTCATCATTAAACAAAATAACCTGGGAAATGAATTCTGCTCATGAATTGCCATTCATTTCAGATACTCCTTCCTTCTGCTGTAAGATACTGGTGGATAAATCAAGTAGGACCCTAGTGGCAGTGTGGGATCATATAATGTGTGTGATAAAGTCAGGTCAGTGAGCTCTTAAGAGTTTGAAGAACCTTCCTAGAGGTGCTCAAAGGTTCCGGGGAACTGCCATTGTGCAGAAGGGTGTCAGAGGCACCTGCTGTGTCTTACCCTCAGGACTGTCTCAGAAAACAGCATAGGCATTGACCACTTATGATTGAGTAGTATAACAGTTTCAAGAGTCCACACAACAAAAAACCATTATTGACATACCTGCAAGCAGTAGCCTGCTTCAAAGTGGCTTGCAAAGGGAACATAATATATTCTTATATTACATGCACAGTGACTATGCCCACAGGAGCAAAAGAGTTTAAAGTATTACCATGAAAAGTATTTGACTTCAAAAAGGGAACTATGTAAAAAAGAGAAAGCTAGGGAAGAGGAATGTAAATGTAACAGGCAAAAGGGTAAAAAAATTTTGTGTGGTGTGGAAATGTTTTAAGATGTCATATTAGAGGCTCTTAGTGAGCTGGTAACAGCTATCAAATACTTGAACAAAATCACAAGTCAGTTATAGTAAACAAAAGGTTGAAGAAGATTTTAAAAGTAAAAAGAACAACAAAAAACCCTTTCAAATGAATAAGCAAAAGAGAAGATCATAAAACCTGGCAAGTTTAAAGAAAACCACAAGGAAGCCAAAAATATTTTTAGGAGAAATTCGCTGAAAGCATAAAAATGTTTCATAAAAACTTTCTAAACACCTCAGAAGTAGAAAGCCTGCCAGCTAGTTAGTCATGCAGATATATGATCAAGATGTAAAAGGAGTGCTCATGGAAGATAAGGTTGAAAATGTTTACTGAATTTTTCCACTACTGCTCATGGTGGAAGATCTGAGGGAGGCTCAGGCACCAGAGTGTTTTATGTGGGGGAAGAATAAGATGATCTGTCTCAAATGGCAATGTTAAGAAAAGATTTGAAGACAAGTTATAAAATAAATTGTAACAAATCAGGTTGCAGGACTAAATAACATTCACTTGGGACTCCTCAAGGAATAAATCTATAAAACCGCCAAAGAGCCAACTCCATTTTGTAACTGAAAACATACACTGGCCTCAGTGCCAGGGATGTTAAGTACAATGCTATTTCTTTTAAATAGTTGTCAAAATGAACCTGAGGAATCTGTTTTCTATCATGGACAAATTGGTAGAAACTATATTAAAGAACAGAATCTAGAGATTCAGAAATAAAAATATGTTGGAGAAGGGCCAGTATGACTTCTGTGGTGGGAAGTCATGCTTCATAAATCTACTACATTTCTTTGAAGAGTCAATTAATATGTAAACAAGGATACTGCAGGCAGTAGGAGTATGTGGATTTCTTAAAAAGTTTTGTCATACTCTTTCCATAAGGGCTTTCAAAACACTAAGCTTGCCTGGAGGAACGTGAAGGTCCTGCTATGAATTCAAAATTTTCACAATGGAAGGATTTAGCCATGGGGCTCATAAGAATCTGTGCAAGCATTTTTGGTGCTCAACAGATTTCCAAATGGTCTAGAAGGATCATCGCAGTGATGTGCCGAGATTTGAACATCATGATGATACAGAATTATTCAGGATAGAAAAAACCTGAGAGATCACTAAAGAGTTGCAAAGGGATCTCATTTACAAAGCGGTTTGAATATACAGTAGTAATAAAATGTAAAGTAAAATTCAATGTCAGTAAATTATAGGTAGCCCCTTATTTAAAAATGTGCTCTAAACTAGTTATTTCCACTCAGGAAATACCTCTTGTGGAAAGTTCAGCTTGGAAATTGTGTAGACAAATAGATCTTAAGCATTTTTTAAAATAACTAAGAGCAAAGTTAGAAAGCAGTATTGTTACAACCACAACTGGTTACTACATCCCCATTATTGACTGTGCACAGGTCTGCTCACTCTTATCCGCAAATGGCCTTGGCAGAAGTAGGAAAGCTGCAGAGAAAGATAAGATCACCACTGTGTTGCTGCTTCCACATAGGGAGAGCCTCTACAAACCACCTCCTCTGCCAGTAAAACCAATAGCAAAGGAACAAAATGATGTGGAGAAGGCAATGTAGGCAATGATTTTGCACTTGTCTCCCAATACAAGAAGAAATCCTCACCCAGAGAACTGAGAAGGTAATATTTTCAAAGGCAAATGAAGGTCAAGATGTAAGTGAATTCTGGAGCTCATGACCAAAGGATATGCAGGTTGAACATCTGAAAGGACTGAAAAAGACACAACCTTATGGAAGATAGAGCCAACAGGTGCTATTAAATAGTGACTAACCCAGCTGCACCCTTCCAGGTCAGTCAGTGTTTAAATTGCTGGTTATGTGAAGCTGTGAAACTTTGTTCTTACACCCTTCAGTATTTACTGTCAGAGGCAGACTTTCAGGCTAAACAGAACTTTTATCCATCCAGTCATCCTTACATTATAGTAGCACAGGGGCACAAAACACGACTAAAAGAAACCATGTGAATCACCAAGTCCAGTCCTCAGCAGGACAAACCTCCAGAACCAGCTGCCTGGCTCATAAAACCTCTGTTGAACCAGTGGTCTCCAGGAGCCATAAAAAGCTTCCCCGTGCTTAAAATCTCATTAAAAGGCAAAAAGACACAACTGCATGAATTACCAGAAAAGAACAGGAGAGATAAAGGGCACCACCACTATCCTACATCCCTCCCCTAGTTACGTAGTATTTCAAAAAGCAGATGACATCTACCCAGCAGAGGAGGTCTAAAACAGCCAGTGATTTTTGCTTAACTACTGTGACTGAAAAAATCCACTTTGAAAACAAATATATCAACTTGTTTGTTCTTATATTCCTAAAAATACAGATGCCTAAGAGCCACTGTTTAAAAGTCTGATGCCACTTTTTCCTTTCTGTATTGCAGTTTTTGCTTAGGTGCATCTGGGTGACTAAGGAGCTCTGGAGGCAAGAGAGATGCCAATTTTTGTAAAAGGAAATGGAAGTGCCGTTATTCAACTCTGGTATACGATCACTAAATTTTAAAGCTTGTCTCACAGTGGAGGAGCAGTGAAGCAGGAAATTGCTAATGCAAAGTGTGTAAAAGAAGATCCACTGCAGCAGGATTCAGGCCTCATCCCAAAAGCCACTGTTGCAAAGAAATACGTGAGCAGAGGAGAGCACTATGAAAATTAAACAGCTTTCCAAAACAGAAAAAGGAAACAAAAAACAACCTAATGATCTTACTACTGCATTTAAAATTTAATTGCATGCTATAATTCTGTGTGCAGTGATTAGTCTTCAGACACACAGCTCAGCTCTCCAGAACCCAGACCATATCAGTCCATTTACACAGAGCTGGAAAAGTAACATAATTTATTGTAAAATTAGTGATTATCTATCTGAGGTGACAGGCTGATAGTAGCACTTTAGTTTTGAAGATTTCCAGCTAAAAGCTGTTGACTGTCCCTGTGGGGTTTCTTGTGGCCCTGAGAGCAATGCTGGTGGGCAGTTTTGGGAGGTGTCTGAAGAACTGCTCAGAATATGTAATTCTTTAGTACAACTATGTGTGAAGAGGTAAGTTTTTTAGATCCTTGTTTAATCTAGGGTCTTCAAGCACCAGCTTTAATACTGTTCACTTAAGCAGTCCCATGCATCAAGGGTACTGTCAGCACTCTTTAAATTAGGCCCAATATAAATGTTTTCAGAATCACAGCTTGCATTCCTCCAGGCATGTGATCAGCTGTGTCTGGCAAATATAGGAATGTGCAACTATGTATGATGACTGATAACAGAAACTGTGTGTCTGCAGAAGTCTTCACTACAAAACAGTTCAGGTGTTGACAAATTACACCGTCTTTTTCTGAGGTGCTGTAAAACATAAGATTCCCAACTGAAGTTCATTTCACACTATTAGCTACCAGCTGCTGTAATTACTGTAGTGAATATTTTCATCTCTTCAGGACACTGCATGGGCCACTCTGTAAGTCCAAAAGGAAATGTTTCATATCCCAGATTGTGTCTGTGTCTTCTCACCAGAGGAAAGTGGGGCATCCTTCTAAGAACCATACTGACTGGGTAAGTTAATAAAACTGCATCTACACTTTGGATTAACTATAGTATCATCTGGCTTTTATTTATATACCTATTTATGCAAAACATGGAATCCTCTGCAGAAGTAATTTGATGAAAAATATGGCCTTTGGGATGTAACTGCATCCACAACAGACAGTTTTCAGTGTATTTACATCTGTGATAGGTCTGTGATATGACAGTACTTTAACAGACCCTAAATACAGAATTATATGATGCACAGTGTTCCGCTCTTAACTGTGTGAGATGTTAATATTTTTTAATGTTCAGCATGTACAGAGATTCACAAATATTAAACAACTTATTCTCACCACAATAACCGAAGCAGAGAAGTTTGGCTGCACAAGGGAACTATAAGTTGAAAAATGCAAGGGCTCGAATATACTCTAACCTCAACAGAAAAAAAACAGTTTGTTCAACATAAAACTATGACTAGCTCACATAAATCTATGACTAGCTCCAGCCTTAAGGTTAAGCCATGGTTTGTACTTGTTGAAAGGAACTAACCTGGTGCACTGTTATGCCAACAGATCCTCTTATGGATAAAATTTCCAAAAGCTTTGCTGGGCTTGTCATACAAAGCAAAATGCTTCATATTTTTCATATACCCTTGAGCACTTTGGGCATGAACCAGGAACATTTACTCTCAGAGTAAACTAAGAGTTTCAATTGATCACTCACTCTTAAATAGTATTACCAATACAGAGTGCCAAACATAAAAAAAAAAAGGATCTAGTTTTAGCAATATTTGCATAACTCTAATTTCTGATGTGGATTCATCACACTTAAGCGTAATCATCAAAAATCTGGCCTGCAGACTTACCTAGCTGTCTAGGATTCACAGTTAGAAGATGAGTAGGAAACTCCAGAGGGCAGTTCATCTTGCCTAATTCAAACATGAAGCTTTAGAGCACTTTGACATTTGATTTAGCTTCTTGGCACCAATTAGGCACCTGCTCTAGTCAGAGCACACTGCATTTTGAACATGTCATCTTTCCCCATTGGCTGAAGAAGGCTGGTCAACATAGATTAAATTCTGTTTTCCAGATAACTGACGTTAGGGAGAATAAAACCCTTGTGTCCCCTAACTTGCTGGAATCATTAATTGCGGATTTTAAATTATGATATCTAGGCAACCCCTTGCCTGACTTTGCTTCCAGATACATCATCCGGATGATAAAATCCTAACCTTAAAATCCAAATAACTTACTGGTTGAAATCAGAAACTGTTTTGTAAAAAAAAGACCCAATGGCCTGAGATACGAGTCTGAAATGACTTCGAAGATGCAACTTCAAAGCTTTTTGCTTTTTATCCCATAGGAAGGTTAAGCAGTCACCAGCTAAGGGATAATATAAAGATCTTGCTGAGATACAGACATCTACATAATAACACCACATGTATATACAGAATGAACCAGGAACATTTACTGTCAGGGAGAAAGAGTTATTTTCAAACACAGCTGAGGTGCTTTCAGCAGTAGAATTGTTCACATGCTGCTTTAGGTAAACAAGTAGCTTTTTTATAAGCTCCCTGGTATAGTGATCCGTTCTGCCAAGAAACCCACCTCAACCACTCAGTTAAAGATAAATGAATAATACAATGCACAAAGACTTCAGAGATACCTTTGTCATTCTAAACCCAGGTGAAACAATTTGTCATTCAACATTTAACACAAAGATTTAAGTGGATGAGTAGTGTAGTCGTACACCAATTCTAGATATTACCTCTGACTGTGCAGCAGACCAGTACCTGGAAGTCCTCAATTTCTGGATTTCTGTCTTGGGTCCCTCATCACTCTCTTAGACTGAGACACCCTAGTAGGCATCAAAATAAATGCCATGACAAACATAATATGACAAACTGAATATGGCAAAAATCAATGTGGTAGAGCAGCAACTCAAATTTATGTAGCATTTGGCCATTTCTAGAAGAGGAATAATAGATCAGTAGATC
This sequence comes from Chloroceryle amazona, assembly GCA_027560015.1. Taxonomy (NCBI): domain Eukaryota; kingdom Metazoa; phylum Chordata; class Aves; order Coraciiformes; family Cerylidae; genus Chloroceryle; species Chloroceryle amazona. The sequence continues at coordinate 16,266 of JANHFX010024645.1, forward strand.
AATAGATTAATATTCACTGGGTAGCTCTGCTGGCAATGTTCCTCCCAAGTTTCACTGCTGCCGGTAAGCAAACTTATAAATAAAAGACCTGTGTACCATTTGGCTGAGTTATATGCTGCCCACTTCACTCATCCATTGTCCTCATTAGCAAAGGCCTGAAGAAAAATGACTCCATTTGTATCTATTTCTTATCCAAAACTCCCTCTGGATACTCAGCTGTCAGAATATCCCTGTGTTCGAAGGCATCCAAGCATTTCTGAATTAAGATTTGAGTTTTCTTCTGTGTTAATTACAGGAACAACATGCTGAGCTGCTCTTCAGTCAGAAATCTCGTTTCTTCCACACAAAAATGTGTGACATACAACTTATGACTCAAAGGAAAAGAAGTCACAGCTGCATTTAGCACTTACATGAAATTGAACTTGCGTGTTTGAGAGACCATTGTAAAAGAATTCGAAAGAATCTCACTGAATCAAACACCATAACAATAATTGCAGTAGTAGAATGATGTTGGCTGAGTTTCACTTATCCTGACTCTGTGCTTTCTTCCTCTGGGAAAGAAGTGCCAAAATTCTGAATTTACCAGTGATCCTACTCTAAGTACCACTGCGTAGGGGTGAAAGGAAAAGGAAAAAGAGATACAAGTTTCAAATAAAAAGGTAAGAATGCAGCAATGAGATGTGATGTGACACTGTCCTTGCAGTGGAAGAGATTGGAAATGGATGAGGCAAGTGAGATGAAAGCAAGAAATGGTTTACAGTTGTAAACAGGCTCATTGTAAAGGGAAGTGAAAAGGTCACTGGACTGGTATCAGCGACTGACAAAGATGAAAGAGAATGCTATGTGATGAAAGGATTCCTATTATATACAGCAACAGGTTCTTGAAAATGGAAATACTATACTTCTGTGCATCAGATGATGCTAGACAAGCTGCTAGTGAAAGTATGAAAGTGACATTACTCAAGGAGAAACAGGGAAAAAAGAGTAGAGCATGTATGGAGTTGCTGCCAAACTGCTTAAAGAACCAGTGAGTGGTAGGGAAGTGTCTGCCACTGTATGGCCTTATAAAAATGTTACCTGTTCATCAGAGAAAGCATCACTGAAAAAGCAGCCATTGAGAAACAGTTGAAAGAAGCCAAGTACTGCAGGAAATCAAGGACAAGAGTTTGTTTAATGTTCCCAAGAAAACAAGTTATTCAAACCACTGCTACTGATACACTAGCCTATAAGAGTGTGTTTCTGGCCTAGCAAAAGATGTGGCTGGGTGTGCAGTGCATCTCCAAGGATGCTGGTAGTAAGAAGAGATGCTGGCTTGGAGTGGGTCATTCTGCAAAACCATGTAAAGAAGGTATGCCAGGCTACTGGAGAAAGTCTCACAGAGCTGGCAGGTGACTGCATGGGTTCAGATGCAGACCAAAATCTGGTTACAGGGGTTGCTACTGACACATCTGCCTGAATTTCACTTCAATTCTAATCAAAGAGAGGAATAAGAATGGTAAGCAATAAGAGAGTAAGAGTAGAATGTAAAGGAGCAAAATAGAGTAGTAAGTCGTAAGAGAAAAACACTGCAAATGTCTTTGGAATAAGCAAAATAGTGCAAATGGCAGTATTGAGTCCTAGATAGTACAGTAGTAAAAATGTGAGGCATTAGTAGGTAAGCTCAGTCAAGCAGTTGTGTGAGCAAATGAATGGGAAAGGAACATGGAAGAGGAACTGACAGCAAACAAAAGTTGACTCGGGGAAAGGATACACAGACTAGGGGAGCCTGCACATTGCCCTCTCCTCTCGCATTCCTCTATTCATACCACAGAGCTGCAAAGTCTGACCAAAATGACACACTCCCCGCCTTGATTTTTCATCCTGCAGGAGGGGCTGCCAGAACAGCAGGTGCTTCATTGTGTGCAGATCCTGTCACTTAGTCATGTAGCTCTTCGTGAGTCTAAGTTTGCTTGTTCCTGCCCACATAAAACAGGGCAGCCAGACTCCAAAGACAGTCGTTTGTCTTAGCTAAGCTAGAAGAATGAGAGATGCTCGCTAAAACGATGCCTGAAGGTACGGTGAGATTAGTTCATAGTGCTGAGCCTCAGCTGGACTCTCTGGAAGCTGCAGCTGCTGAGTAGTGTGGCTCTGAATAATAATAGGAAGAAAACACAGAAATGTCACTAGTATTCAAACCTTATAGAAAATGTATTAATTATGTCAGCTAGCTGCTTCTGTGCTGGACTGTGGTCCATCCTCTCTATCCCTCACAGGACTGAAACATCTGTGCTTTTCTTTTCATTCCTTAGGTTCCCATGGCACTTCCAATTCAGAAATGATCTGCAGTACCCCTTGGTTTCCTTTGCATAGATGTAAGGTGTTCTGTCCTGAACACACTGAGTGGGCCTCTGTTGAGTCTTTTCCCTTTGGGTCCAGGCTACCACATCACAGCATCCTCCCCTGTTTGGCTTACCTGGGAACAACTAAGTAGAAATAAGTGACCTATAAAACTCCTAAATAAGCCAATACTTGGTCAGTATGCTTCAAAAGACCTGTTTTAGAAGGGAGTCTGTTATCTCAAGTAAGTGACATTCATGTGAAATTACATCTCAGGTTACCTACAGTCCTATTTTGACTTTTATTTTTTTAATTGATCTTAATCAGATTCTTTTCTTTTTTCCTTTGCAGTACTTCTTTTTGCATTCTTCACTGAGCATTCTTTTTTAAAATACGCATGGCTATAAATGCTTTGTTTGGTAAGAACCATAATGATGTCAGGATGATTGGTTGTGACAAATGCAACATACTCTGTGCTACAACTATCTTGAGAGGGCTGTGAGCATTAGCTGGCATTCCCCAAGTGTATTTCTCACTACGTCTCATCATTTGACTGTCTTTCAACAATGATGTCCCTTGTCTCCATTCCAATGTTGCCTTGAGGATAAAGTAATGAGTCCTCAGACCATTTTCCTCTCTCTTCTCTCTAAAAAGAAAGCAAACAAAGTACCAAAGTAGAAAATAAAGAAGCTCACATAGTAGGAAAGCAGAGAAGGAGATGGGACCATACACCAAAGAAACTGTGAGAAGATTTGATTTATGCTGGGTCAAGGCATCACTTGACTAATCTGTGAGAGACACCAGTTTGGTCTACTCTGCAAAACTCCATTGCAATCATTTTAGATTTCTCATGCAAACTGACTCCTTTCTCACTGTCTTACCTTCTGGATTTTGAGCATCCCCTCCAAGCATTAAATTATGGACTCAAGACAAGTATTATATCTATTGGAGAAGGGTATGATGACCTTGGAACTTATGAAATAAAGGAAAGACAGATAAGTTAATGGTTAATGTTTTTTACACTGCCAGTTGCTGAAGACCTTTCCATGGCTATTGTATCATCACTTATTTCCAGCATGTAATAATGAAATTTAATTATGATTAACATGCATAATTTTCTACTTCTTTAGCTTTCATCTCTTGGCAGTCCTGTGAAAAATGTTCATCTTGGACTCTTCACCATTATAAACACAGTATCTTCTCTATCTCAAGGCCACCTTTCTGTTCCTTCCTCTGCAGAGATTAGCAGAATCACTCCCTTTCCTCCTCTTCTCCTGGTACATCTCCATCTGCTTCTCACTTTGTAGGCAAAGTGAAGGCCTTCACTACTGACTCCTGGAAGGCAAACTGGCCATTGCTTCTCCCAGCTCTGCTTGCTTTGCTGGAGTGAGGTCAGATCTATCCCTCTTCACTTTCTGTTGTTGCAGAAGTGACCCTGGTTTCGGGCAGCTGACAGTGCTGCAGTGGATGCTGCTGCCACGACTTCTAGCTGAATGTTCCTTTGCAGTGCAGAGACTGACTTGGTCAATGTCTTTGTGCCTGATCCTCAGGGGTTTTTATTTCCATCTCCCAATGGGTACTTCAGTTCCCACTTCTTTTGACCAGGAAATTAGTAACACTGGCTCTTCTCTTTGTAACTCAGAAATCAATACCTATTTGAGATCTCCACAGTTATCAGTGCTGTTGTCCTCTTTAAACTGCAGAACCTTTGACAGCTTTATGCCCTAGCAACACAAAGCAAGGCAGACTACACTGTTGAAAATAATTTCCTCTCACTGGGAACACACAGAAACTGCGTAGGAACTGCATGTGCGATACAACACACCTTCTTGTCAGGGTCACCCACAGACTTCCTAACTGAAGCAGAGTATCTCAGGGAGGCTTGAAAATAGCTGTAACTTGACATGGGAGGCATGAAGGCCACCCATAAACAGAAGAGCAGATTCCGGCCGCCAGGCCCTAGCCAGCAACACTTGGGTTTACCCGGGGAAGTCAGAAATAAATGCATGATTTACAGAAGAGGTGCAGAAAAAGAGGTTGTTCAAGCTCTGAATGTAGCTGTTGTGACTCCTGATGAGTTGTTTACAGAAAATGACACTTGGTTACCTTTCAAATTTATTTGTAAAAGAAAAGCCACAAAGCAGAGTTTCCATAAATGGGGTTCATCTTTCTTTTTATGTGTCCAAAACACATTAACCACTTACTGCAGGACCTGCCATTCAAAGCAAAAGAAGCCACACAGATGACCAGTGGAAAAAAAGGATACAAGTATACAAATAAGGAAAAAATAGTCTGCCTTCTTATTTCTCTTTCAGAAAAGTACATCTCGAGTGCAATTCTGATTTTTTTGAAATCAAACACCCCTGGCTGTAATAGTCAGGGTTTTTTTGTTGTTTCTGCTCCCCTGCCCTATCATATCCATTGATACCAGCCTGGCCCTCATTCTTACACAGGCTCTGCTCAAGGCCACACCTATTCCTCTCTTTAGTTGCACTAAATAACTGCTCTGCAGCTGCACCTTCAGGGTAACTCTCAAAAAAATAAAGACAAAAAAAAACAAACCAAGCACAACCCAAATGCAGAAATGCAGCAAGTCTTTACTCTTCCCTGCCTCCCTGCCTCCTTTCTACCACCCTCAGGCCCTTTCAGGGCTGTAAATTGTGATTTCCCTATTCCCCAACTTCAGTTGTGCAAAAGCCCTTTCCCAGATGGGGAGAATAATCCAAAAGGTTCTAAGATATCTAAACATTTCCAGTCACTACAGAACTAAGGATAAACAGGCAGATATGGACTGTGAGACTCTAGGGAACAGGAGTAAACATTTCTGGTAGTTAACCTTTCCTCTGGCGTTTTTTTGCAATGGCACTTCCAAGCATCTGCTGCATCCTGCTACCTTGAACTGTGATACCATCGTAACTCATCAGGGGTGCAGGTGGTATTTGCATAGCAAATCCCTAAGGAATATCTAGATTCCTCACAAAAGGAAAATGGTAATTTGTTAGCATGCATTTTCCCTTCTAACACTAATTCTCAGTTTGATATTGAACGATGATGTAAGGAACAATGACTTTCAGAGGGTTCTGTCTTCCAGATAATGTAAAACCAAGAGCCTGCTGCTTGAAGTGACTAAAGATATTGTGCCACATTTCTCTAAGGTGTATTATTTCTTCTACTCTGGTGCAATCCCAGCTGTGACCCTTACATTCTGCCTATCTATTTTCTCCTTAAAATTAAATTGGATAGGATGGTTTTAATTTCCTGTCCTTCACTTCTTGTGTTGTGTGGCTACCCGCACTTAAACAACCACAGTGTTTCACCCTGAAAATGCCTGTACTTCATTAAAAGGTGAAATAATGCCTTTATTAAAAGATTTGCCTGCCTCACAGGAATTTTGTGAAGTTTAAGCCTTTTATTTTTTTTTTTAAAGAGGATTGGGATGAAAATCACCACGGTTATACAGGTGGACTGCATATTTACAAGGAATTGACAAATTTTGAATACAATTAAGATCATAGTTTTTCAAGATTTCAGTTTCCTTTGTCATTTTTTGAGAGGAGAAAGTTGGTTTTGATCAAGTAAAGTAAAAGCAGTTGAAAGATAATCCAGATAGGAAAGAAAAACCAACCACAGTGCTTTTCTTTAAAGGAAACAGCTCTCTCTGCCAGGAGTATTCTATACAGGATGTACAAAAACTATTGTGAAGGGTGGCTGTCATATTAATGCATTTTCAGATCTTTTTCCTGCAGCCACTTTGAAGACATGTGACTCAGTTGTATTTCTTTCTGTTCAGCAAAACGAGTGTTTGCTTTGAATACCAAAGAAAAAGAAAAAAAAAGGGGGGAAAAAAAAAAAAAGAAAGAAAAAAAGAGACATCTCTGTCAGCAGTCACACAGCCAGTGCAATTCCTGATGAAAACGATGGCAGATACCTACTTTTCACTGTTACCTTGCACTTTCAATCCTATTTCATTGAATTTTGTAGATCTGGAGACTTGCCATCCAAGAAAAACGGACAACTTGAGGTGAAACAAGAAAATGTGCTTAAAATTGGATGTTAACACTGATTTAAAAAAACTTAGCACAGGCAGGGTATGGTTAGATGTTATTCCATGCAGTCTTGGCAGAGGGAGACATCAGAAACATCTCTAGTTATTACACTGGAGGATTGTCTGCCTTGGAAGGATAATGGCTATTATTAATCCTTGTTTCTGATGGCAACCAACATGACTGAGAAATTTCATAGTAGCAACAAAGATCAGTCCCAAACCTTATATTCCTAAATTAAATAGTGTCAGAAGTAAGGGAAAATAGTAAAATGTACAGAGTGCTCCTTAGGATGGTCTGAACTAGATACTGTAAATCAGCCAGGCAAGTCTCATAAGTAAGGTTAAGGATTACTTCGAGAACCCTCCAGTCTAATTTAGTCATATAGTATTTGTAGAAACTGCCTGCTTTATTCTTGATGGCTTTTGTCAAGTTTCTCCTGTTGAAAGTAGGCATACACACTGTAGATAGAAAATAAGATGCAGTCTACTTATTTTCAGCAGAATTTTCCAACTTGTAGTTTAATAAGACTTCAGAGAACAAATCCACACTCTTCCTGTTTAGCCTGTCCTTTTAAAGTCTTAATTACTTTGTTTGTTTGGTTTGGTTTGGTTTGTTTTTCCGAAAGTAATTATACTAACTACAGGCTGACCTCAAACCCTAATTTACAAGTGTTTTATATTAACCAGGTGTTTATTTTGTTTATATTATCTCAACTCCTTCTTCCCTGGATATATGAGGATTATCATATGTTGTGGACAAGATCAAAGAGGTCAATTTACAGTTTGTGAGCATTATAAAGGAATTATTTGATTTTTGCAAACACAACACAGCTGTTGTGCATGCAAGAATCTACTTACTTAAAGGTGTGTAAAGAAAAGATTTCTACAAACTCTTTTGTTCAACAGAATTCACTCCTCCATCTCACACAAAAATCAATTAAGACAAAAATGCAATTGGACTGTGTATATGTTTGGGGTTTTTTGTTGTATTTTTTTTAATCAATAGAGCCCCATGTCTCCAGATTCTATTGAAGCAGGTTTTCAAAGCTCTTTTGTTCTCACCTGTCTATGAAAAATCATTCATGACATCCTGGATCTCAGCTCACAGTGACTGCCTGAATCCAAAAGGTAAAGCACTACATCCCCAAGGAGGGTGCCAGCTGTCTCATTGATTCCCTGTGGCTCTTGGCTGATGCTGAAGTAGCACTGGCGTAACTTCCAGAGAGAGGTGTATAATGAGCTAGCATCACGTTACCCACTACCAGGGAGAAGTAGAACATCTGGTCTGGAAGAAAAGAGGACTTTAGACCTGAAATATCAGCATCAGTGCATGCATTTGTGGGGCAGTGTATACCCATACTTGCTTGCTGGAGGCAACAGATTTAGAGATGAAATGGGATGTAAAAATACATAAAAAAACAATGGGGAGAGAAACTCCTTTTCCAGTGGTTTGGCTTTTTTTCTTTTTTTTCCTAGTAGTTAAATTCTTGCTGACTTAAAAACAGCACTGTTAAAACTCTTGTATTGTGATAAAACAAATGATACTCAGAACAAGCCTCATATTGTATGAAAACAGTTATTTCCTCAACATTTTATTTTTTGCCTATCTGTCTCTATTACTTTCACAGACCAAACTGCCACTTTGATGTAATCCCCCCAGCTCAGTGCAACATTTTCTGTCCTTTGCAGGTTGAAATTCTACAGCAGGAGTAGACAAATGCCAGGGAGCACCCAGTCTGTGGGCTGCAAGCAATCTCCTTGTGCAATTCTCCCACAGTGTGGAGAGATAAGGATCTAAACAGTGAAAATTCTTCAACAGTTGGTGGAGATGGTGGGGAGTGTTTTAAAAACAGAGATAGAGAGAAGAAGGAAGTCATCCTAAGCAGCCCGTGCTAGCAGGTGCTTTCACACCAGGTGCTGGCTCTGTTCTCTGCTGACTCAGTGAAATCCCAGTCTATAGCAGCAGGACTCTGGCAGTTTTTGCGGTGGTACACAAATGCCTGGGCATATTTCAGTTTTATTTTTGTTGGGTTGGTACTTTTAAAAAATTCTGAGTTTATATTAATGAAACAAAAGGAGGGGAGAAGCACCTTTCTTATATATGCAAGGGATAAAATAGTCTCTGCATCAGCTTCCAGAGTACAGCTTTCTTGCTGGCTGCACTGTCAGGTACCCAAGTGAGCATATATTACCCTCACTGCTCTCTCCTCATCATTCTGGACATCCTCCTTGCTGGGCAGAGATGCCTCCTAGAGGACTGATACTAAGGAATACAGTCAAGTACCCATGGTACTAAGTCCCCTTGGCAAGCATTTCACAATAATAATCACCATTCTCTCTTACAGTCATGGTGGGGTGGTTCTATGTCCAGACTTTTGTTGTTTGCTTTGGTGGTGTTAGAATTCCCAGCATTGCTCTGTCTCATGACTACTTTAGGATTAAGTGTCTGAATAGCAGAGCTTTCCAGTTATGCATAAAGACTTTTGTCCTTTTGCCTGTTCATCCCTGAGCTGACAAGCCTGTTGCAAAGCACTATGAGGTTGACTGTACTTTTATTACAATGCTAAATATGGAATAGCTAAATCTGCCAGGGACTGTTTAACCAGTACATCTACCAATTTTCCTCCTGTTCCATCAGGCTGTTCATAGTTCGGTATTGATATGGTGTGTTTTAACTGATAGAACAAAGAAAAGCATTGGTGGAACATAAGATTCCCATGACCCCTCTCAACCCCAATCAGGACTCCCCAAACTCCCTTATTTGACACTGTAAGGAGCAAGATGCACAACAGTAAAATATCAGGCTCCTAAAACAGAATACCAATCCTTCATCCTCACTCATTTTCTCCTCTTCTATTCACAGACTGCTCCAGGTAGTTTTCTACTCCAAACTGCTCCTTGTTCTTTCGCTACTCCCCCATATGCATCCTCAGAGCAATACATCATCTCCTTTCCTAATTAACTTTTCTTATCCTACGTTTGAACTCCAAAATATTCTGTGCCTTTCTGGATGTGCTAGTCCATCTTTTTTATATTCACCCACTCTGCTCGCTGACTCTTTCAGGTCCTCCCCTCTTTATAAATGCCAGGAACACTGAGGGTTTTAGCACATATGCTCTATTTCCCCATTTAGTGTTATGAGTCTATATCTGTATTAATGAGGATGTAAATTCTGAGAAAACATCTTCTCTCATCTTCCCCTCATTGTTCAGACTGGTGGACCTCTGGGTGTAAACTCTGTCTCCCCTTACAACCAGTGCATGTGAATATATTTTTTTGCATGGACACTAAGGCACAAAGGGCAGGAGGTATTTCTTCTAAGTTTTAGCTCAACAAGGAGCTGAGACACTGCTGGTGGGTACCTCCACAGCCACGAGCTGCAAAATGCTCCCAAGTACTAAGGCATAAATATAGCCAGGAAAAAAAAAAAAAAGCCACTTCATTAGAATAGACCATATAAAAGGGTTCTTTACAGAGCCATCTGCATGAATGTCAGTGGCTGATCCATTTCTCTGTAACAATTCTAGTATCAATTGCCTGACAAGTTACTGGGGGGGAAGAAATAACATGTCATCAAAATGAACTCCTTGAGTACTTCCATTTTGATACAGAGAGCATTTGATAAAAAGAGGCACTTGTCATCTCTTCCTTAAACATGGTCTTCTGTCTCTTTTGTTCAAGCCACTAAAAGCTCGATAGCACATGCACAGGGAGTAAATTCTTCACAGGCGGGCATCTGGATCAGTATATTGAAATTGAGTCTATTTTTAGGTGACTGATGCTTGCTTCCACATGAAACTGCATATCCGTAGTTTTCAGGCTTTCTGAAGTGGATTCTTGCCATAAATTGATTGTAAGTCATTCTGAGTGCATGGGAGGAAGGGCCTGCTCCGAAGTCTATTGAAAATACATTAGAGTCTTTCTATTGATTTGAAAAGCTGAAGATCAAGCCAGCAAGGATTCATTCTGTCCATGTAAAATATGGGCAATTTGCATCAGAAATGCAACATAAATGTATTTCTTATGCAAAACTCAGCTGAACAACACACTTCACTGCCTATCTAGCAAATTCCACAGCTGGAAATATTGTTCTCTCTTTTATATCCTTATTCTTCTTATCCAAGTAGTTAACCAGATATTTGGGGGGTTCTCAATTGTTTCATTAAGGGGATAAATTGATGAGAGAGTCTGTTATTGCTCTGGTACAACCCATTTTCTTTACCAGGAACAAGCATAAATCCCTGATACAGCAGGAACAAGCAATAGAATGTCATTTCTTTTTCTTGCAGCATTCTAAATCTGTCTTTTTAACAATCATCCTACCCCAAAGCTGCCTTTTTCCCCTTTGGCTTTCCTTCAGTCATGCCACACATATTTATCTGTTTCCTGGTTTTGTGGTCCTTTCTGCTTGTTTTTCTCATGGCTGCCAATTCTCTGCTCTATTCATTAGATCCTTAGACCCTGAGACCACTTTCCAGAAATTTGGGGCTGCTGGGATCTGCTGTCAGTGTTCACAGTAGCAATCCCCTTGTATCAGTTGCTGCTTAATACCTACTATTGCTAAACTGTTCTCATTTACCTTAAGAGACAGTGGTTTTCATACTCAGTAATTTCAGTGAGGTCTGATTATTTCCAAATCAAAAAGTTCAGGTCTACGATCAAGGTACAACACAATAAGTAGTTACCTTACACTAGATGATCCACACTACGTGTCCAAATATCCTTCCTCTCAGGCCACATCAAATACATAGTAAATTCCTTTAACTAAGACCCTAAAGAGTGTCATTCAAATGAAAATAAATATCATATTGACTCACTTCATGTTCTCAGGTCACTGAGGCTCGAAGAAGGCTATATAGAGATCAATAGGTTCACATGGAATCAAATGACAAGATCATATGGTTTTAAACCAATCCAGGAAAAATTTGAACTACAAATCAAGCCATTCCTTATTTTGTGAACTTGTATTACATTGAATGATCATATATGGTGAAGCAATGGATATATATTAAATTACTACCTTTGGGGGAGAGCATATCTTGGCTAAGCCACACAATATTAGGACAAGAGAAATTCAGTGTCCAATGTAATTTTGTTACATTATTTTTTTTCTCTCAAGCTCAAATATTTTTATTTCTTAAAGTTTTGAAACACACACAAAGTCAAGATGTATTCACAGAACTCATTTTAGCAAAGAAGTGCAGTATTTGATTTTGAAAGGAGGCAGTAATAGAGATTCCTAGGGTTTATTCTGAGGTCAATCACCAATTTACAGAGTTCTGAAAACTCTTCGTATTCTAAGTTTTGATCTTGTGTGATGGCCTGGATAATACTTTTCACTAGACTTATGAATTCTCATTAATTTACAAACTCTGTTTATGACTGCTATTTTCAACATGGAATAAATTTATGCAAAAAGACACCCTGCCTGAGAGGGAAATAAGTCCTTGGGGCCTTGTACAGCTTCTCCCCAGCAAAATAGAAGTCATTGCCTGAGTCATTAACTCTTAATAATTTCAAGCATCAAATTGAAGAAAGAATAGAGAATAGAAATGGAGACTAGAAACAACACGGAGGAAGGGCAGGGTAGGAGATATTTAAAACTGTATTTCACAAGAAACATTCTAATAAAAGCATCAAAACCTCCCCTAAAACAGCAAAGAGGGTCTGGCAGAGAGAGACCTGGAAGTCCTAAGAAGCCTTAACCATAATATTAATAATCCTTTTAAGAAACCCTAACTTGTGGATATTATTTTTAGATCTACAAATCTTCTTGTTTTCCATTTATTTCATTATCGGTATGCTTAAGCTCTTTTCCAAAGGCTGAATGCGTTCAGCTTCAGCTGTCACAGAACTCTGCAGAGCTAAATAGCCTGTCAGAGCTACCTCAGGAGAGATCTTCTTCTGGGCCTTGATGAAACCAAAATTATTTCAGCAGAGTATATGTGAGTACAGAAAAATCCAAATCTTTCTGGAATCACATTAATATAAAAAGCAATGCTTTTGTATATAACTTTTGTATGCCCTCTCCCTCTTACTGCTGAATACAAAAAGCCTTTTTAAAGCACAAGTAATAAATTGTGACACTGTGCTCATAGGAAAAACTACAGAAATTAATGACAAGAAAACCACAGTGTGGTTCAGCCTTCTATATGAATTTTATTTTCCCTCTCCTGGGTTCAGCTAGGATAGGGTTAATTTCACAAGGAGAGAGGTTGCAGCTGGGTGAGGCCACAACCGAACCAGCCAGTGGGATATTCAATACCATACTGACCTCATGCCCACTATAAGGGCAGGGTTGGCCCAGAGTGAGGGTGTCTGTTTTCAGTGTGTGGCTTCATTGTGTGGCTGGAGCAGGGAAAGCCCGTCTCTCTGTGTTGTTCTATTGATCTGTCCTTATCTCACCTTTTTTTCTCTCCTGATTCTCTGTACTTTCAAAGACCAAAAGGATTTAATTATCTGTTCTAGTGAGTTGATGTGGAGGCATAAACAAAAATAATTTCCCCATATATTAGGCACCTAACTCCCAGAGCCAGTCCAGTTTCACATCTAAGCCTGACTATATGTGAAAAGTTAGGCATAAGAGATTTGACCAAGGTCATGTGAAACTCTGGGATGGAATGAAGGTTAGAGTTTCTTTCCCTCAAATGGCTTGTTCTCTTCTAGTGCACCTGGAATGGCCCTGAGGACCAAAGCACTAGCTATTCATATAATGAATAACCCTTCCACTAGAAATGCTCTAGGCACAATTGGAAGAAGGAGTTAAGGGTAAGTGGGAGGACTAAAGGAGCTGATAACAGTTGGTAAACTATTAAACAGCCCACACATGGGCTTGAAAGGCTTGTATGTATATATATTAATCTTTTTTGTAAACATATAGAAGACAATTATGGCTTAAACTGCCAGTGTTAAGATTGCTGACCCACCACAATTGCTACTGCACAACTCCCATAGATATCTGTCCTTTCTGCTTGAGAAGGACATCTTAGTTGGCTTCTCACATCCTGCAGAAATTGAATGGAAAAGACAGAAATCAGTTATGCAGGGGAAAAAACAAACAAAACCAAAATGAAGAAACCTAAAATAAGGGAGTGTTTCTGTATATACATATGTATATAACTGGTGTTTGGTACACACTGAAAAAGATAAAAAAATATCACAGAAAAGCTCTTAGTGACACCTAGTACAGAAGATCATCTTAAACAGTGTGGGAATTGCCCTTGCTCAATGCCAGTAACTCCAGGATGGAGAATGCATGGAGGCTGCAGTTTGTGGACAATGGCTGCAATAGGAGCTTCGTGATCCTGCTCAGTGGCCCTAGGGTCACAAGCAGATTTGTCCTCTGCAGACTGTCTTATTCCATCCACCTAAAGCCCTAGTACTCAGGCTATAAAAGCGGTGCAGCTCTCAGTGAGGGTGAATAAGTATCAAGTATTAAAACCCCTGAATATACAGCAGTATTCATGCATTTGCACTTGAGTGCATGTCCTGCATGTCTTAGAAGCCCCAAGATCCCCGCAAAACTATTGCATCCCAATCCAGTTTCTCTGGGCTGGTTGTATGATATTGCGGGTGGCTGTGAAAAAGGTCTCTGTTCCATCCCAGAAGTACATACATATAAACTCTGAGGAATGTCATCTCCTTTATATAAAAGCATCTGGCTTCTTTTTGCAATGAAAGGTGCTATATAAATCAAGATTTGAAAATCTGAGCAATAAAATTAGAAATATTAATCTCTCTATGCTGGGCACAGAGAGAAGTTCACTGAGGCATTGGTTTACTGTAGTATGTTATTGAATTGTGATAATGCAGATAAAAAGGGAATGGAAATGGCAAAGTTATTAAACTAATTGTATCTGCAAATATTAATTTAATTTATCTCACTTTATTATTATTGCCATTAAGCTCAAATGCAAATCCTGAAGTATGAGTTAAATAGATGACTGAATTTAGCTAGGAGGGGATTAAAAATTATAAATGACACCTTCTTACATGAATTTAGAAAAAAAAAAAGTTCTTCTAAGTGATTTTTTGATATCCTTTTTGTTTTCTAGACTTCTTGTTAGGAATTTTTTAAAGCTCCCACTTTAAAGTAACCCATATATAGGACTATTGTGTACAATTTTGCTTTATTGGACATGAATATGCTTGCCTGATATTAAAACTTAGTTCTTTGGCATTGCAGTAGATGCTTAGAAGCATACGAAAATTGGAAAACCTAGTGACCTGCAAGGGAATGTGAATGCTTCTTCTTCTGCCTACATATAAACAATATGCTCTAATTAGTTTTAAAATTTGGATTAGGTTCTTGTGATGCTAGCACATACCAGAAAGAATTAAAATGTGAAATATATGGTTTCTGCTTTATGTTTTCATTTCAGTATCTGGCATTCTTTCTTTACATATCACCTCTCTTTAAAGACAGAGGGTTGTGTTAGGTTTCTAATACTGTACATATTTATAACCTTATCTCAGGGGGCTGCACAATAAACCAGTGTATTCTGATAGATTAAAACTGAAATTTGGTCTTTTAAAGAAATGGCAAAATACCAGGCTGTCACCTAAAGTATAAATACTGGAATCAGAGATTTTTATCCTCATCCTGACTGAAGGATATATCTATACTGTGTACTACAGTTTCTAGTCACTTGCTGAGGGTAATTTAATCTTAGAAAGACCTTTTTATTAGAATGACTGTGGTGCTTCTGGTACCCAAGTAGGCTTGTTCAGAGCACTGTGCTCTGGAGATATGACCAGAAACCTCTAGTTTTTTTGTTGACAGAGTGGAAGACAGGTTGGAAGTAAGAATTGATATAATGCACAATTAACCTTTATAAAGTATTATAAAATTCTTAAATGAAAAGAGCTAAATAACAAACCCCCACAGCAAGAAACAAAACTCAAACTTCATTCTGTGAATTAACTCCCCTAGGCCAATTTTACCTTTGCCTCTTTTTTTTTGCGTTGTCCTTAACATTCCTGTAGCAAAGTATTTATTTCAAGAAGTTAGAATATCATAGGTATAGTCCACTGATATATTTCTTCATACTGGACTAAAATAACTCAAAATAGTCTTGTTTTTATTAGGGCTCTAAATGAAAGACACCTCCCATCACCCCCTCAACACCTTCCAAAATAAACTGTAGTCACACTTAGAACCCAATTAAACAACAGAAAAAAAGCAACAATCTAGATTATTTCCTATGGATCTGGGTCCTACAGTCAGGTTCTCTGGTATCTTTTCACGTATCAGGACTATGCTTGCACTGTAGCCTTTCCTCAGGGCAAGAGGAATCCATTTCTTTCTGTCTCCACTCAGCTACATACTTCATAAAGTGTTTGGAAATGTATCTGAGATTACCGTTTTTCTCTCAGAATGGTTGGAATAGGCCAAGAAATTCAGTGGTTATAAGGAGATGAGAGAAGGGAACAGAAAAACACACGTGTGTCTACACTCATACTAATGCAGCAATGATTTAATTAGCCTCTTTTCTTTAGGAAACTGAGCTGAAACTTTTTGAAATAACAAATAGCATAAGAAAAAAAAGAATAAACATTCAGTAATGTAGGGAAGTTGATTCACTTCTGATAAAAATCAGACTACGGTTTATTAGACCAAGTCTTAAAACCACAGTCCTGCAAAAGATTTAACATTCATTTTTAAGGTAATGTGTTTAAGATGGACTACATGCTTAAAAGACTTGTTAAATTGCAGTCATACTTCGTGCTGAAAGTTAGGATTCAGATCTTATGAATTTAAAATAATAGCTAAGCCAAGGGTAGCCAAGGTTTATTATTATAGCTGTGTGCAGCATGGTAATCAAACCCATGGAAATGTCTGCAGCTGTACCCACAATGCTCCTTCTGAAATGCTTCCTTCACTAAGCTGAGCTCTTAAACTAAGTGGATTGTTGCCTACCATGCAACATACACAGAAAAAAATGGAAAATAGAGAGCAAAATATCGTTTTGGCTGCCATATCCCTAAGTTAATAGTCATTGTAGAAGCACATGTTGCATTTTACTATTAAAACATAGGGTTTCATATTATAGATTATAGGGACACTCATGAACAAAGTGGCAGATATAGACAATCAAAGTGTCTATTGAGGCATGGAGCTGCAATACAAAAGCAATCAGTGCAGAAAGCAAGGAAGTGACAATACCATTTTAAATCCATTTGATAGGCAAACTGTATCTGTTGAAACTTCTCAGAGTGAATGAGTATAAAACTCATTATCAGTATTGCAGCATGTCCCATGACACCACTTTATTTATTCAGATGAAGATTGGAGAATATGAGTAAATACAGCATCCCTGCACTCTGAAAATTCCTTGCAGGTAAATCCTTTGCCGATATTTGTTCTTTCTGCACTTTCCATGAGTCTCTCATGCAATCTCCCTGCCTGCTGTAGGAAAACAAGCTTTATAGAAAGTACAGTGCATATGCCTCTGAAGTGTATTTACCATTTAGAATGGTCAGTGAACACATTCAAGGTCTTAATGATACTGGAAAGTACTGAACCCTTAATCTCAGCTTTTATCATTTAATGTTCTTGTTTGAGTATCTCAGATGTTTGTGAAGCATCACAGACTACTCAGTCATGCCTTTAAATGGTGAGAGCTATTTGGCTGGAAGAGTCCACACAGTCACACTGTGGCAACATACTGTGCATCTTGACACAGATGTTTGGCTTTTTACGAAGTGGTTTTCACAGACCAGTTTTCCCCCAGGGATTGTGAATCCCAAGCAGTCTGGGGCCCACTTCAAACCATATCCCTCACCAGCACCTTAAATTCTAATGTACAGGGATCTGTTATTCTCCTCTCATTTGAATACAAAGAAGTCTCATAAATTATCATTCCTGAAATATTTCAGATACACATGACCAATCACACTTGTACATTTTTCAAGATGACAAAACTTTTGAAGATCGGTGTCAGCAATTATCAGTGGTTTGGATGGCAATTTTTAAATTTATTTTTTTTTTACCACAAACCCAGAACTACCCCTGATTTGATAGTGTCTGAATCCTAAACAATCTCTTCGCACTGGTATGTGGGGATCTGTGATTTCCAGTGAGATCTGCATGAGACTGACATAAAATAATTACTGACATTTGCTCTGCTTTGTAGTGGAAAGCTAGTAAAGATTCAGACTGTGCTTTTTCTTTCTTTTTGCATTTTTTTCCTTTCCTCATTGTTGCTATAATCTCTGTAATTGTGACAATAGCAATCTGAATTACCTCGTCCTTGTCACTGTTGAGTAATTTGATTTGAAAGCAACCTGTATTCTTGAGTTCAGTAACCTTAGAGAAGAGGTTAAACAGAGAGGGCTTTCAAAATACAGAGATTATCAAAAAGGTTTAAATAACTAAATCATTAAGATTCTATAACCTCTTTTCCATGAAAAAGATGGTAATGAGAAGAGGAAATAGCGTACTATGCAATGTATTCATTGGGGAAATTACTGTAATGAAACTTAAGCACAGGAAATAATACAAATGTAGCCTGTTCTCATTATATTTTAAAGATTGACATTTTTTAATCCCTTTCTTCCTGCCATTATTACTCTTGTATGAAAATCAAACCGTGCTTTCATCTAAAAAGTCACATTTTGTTCAACATACAACAATAATTTATCACAGAAAATTGTAAGACCAGATATGCGGTCAAGTGGTCAGAGTATTTCTTTACCATTCATACAAATTGGGAAACAAATCTTATGCTCAAATCTAAATGCAGTATTTATCAATAACTACAACTATATTAAGATTTATAATGTATGGAACAGACTTTGAAAATATCCAAAAGAAGTCTTTATGTGCAACCATGAACGAGCTGAGACACAAAGTGAAATCATGAGTTTTCCTTTGGAGACTTCCTTGCAGATGATTATTTCAGTCATCCACAATATTCATGGATTTGCCATCTGCAATGCTAAATGAGTAAGATGTTACTGATATTTCCATAGCTCACTCTCCTTGTACACCTTGACCTAAGCTCTTCAAATTGCCTATGATCATGAGCACAGAAGGGAGACCAGGGTAGTGGGACCTGGTACTCCTTACCTCACAAAATCTAATATGCACACATTGCAGTGAGGGACATTGCATGTAACTTTTTCATAATCTTCATCTAAAAATCAGTTAAACGTTATCAAAGGATTCTTTGTGCAGAGACACTAATTGACTGGAAGAAGATTCTATTTGTTATTCACCTATAAAGATGTGATACTTGAGGGGTGGGGATTTCTCCTCTCTACCCATCTGGCTTGCTTCCTTCAAGCAGAATTCCAGCATTCAGTGCCTGATGTCCCCTGCATCAATAAACACTCCTACGTTTCTATTGTTACATCTTCTCTTGACATAACAACAAATGAAAGTGTTCTGTATATCCAGTTCTGTTTCACATAGCTTTGGCAACTGCTAGGTGGAACAGGAAACAACAGTCTGATTTCAATAGTTGACAGAACTGATAGACAGAGAAAGACAACCAGTGACAATCAAAAAGGAACAAGACATTACAGAAAACCTGTATGTTAACACAAGAGTTGAAGGCCAAACAAATCACTAAATAAAATTCAAACTTCACCCTTTCCCAGTCCCAGCTGTCACCAGGCATCAGACCTAAATAATTCCTCAGTCCATGTTTTGCTTCACTGACTCATAGTAAGTGCTCATATACATGGATCATGGAGTGGATGTCAAGCACGGATTACACTGAATTCTAGAAAGGCAAGGGCAAAATAAATGCAACCCAGCATCCATCTACTTTCTGGAGGCTAAACTACATGCAAACTTGGGAACCATGCCACAAGCAATGTGGTGTACCTAATGTACCATCACACACCTGAGAGACTTGGGATCCTTCATATAGCCAGAGCTCCCAGCCACCTCCACACATCAGCTCTCTCAACTGTTGCGCTCCTCCAAGCAAGGACCTGGTAGAAGCAGACATGAGTGTGAATAAAGTTAGAAACCTGGATGCTCTTCATGGTTGCAGCTGTTCAGCTCTTCTATCCCAGTGATGAAGTCTGCTTCCAGTGAAGAAGAGGGAGAAAAGGGAAAGAGTAGTATAAAGAAAGCGTTGAGAACTGCTAGTAGAGTATAGAGGGTATACAATATAACACTTTTCTAGTGTAAAATCTTGTCTTATATTGGAATCCTGCTTTTTACCCATGTGAATTCACGACTACCACGGCATACAGGCATCTTAGAAGGTACAGATGTCACCTTGTAGGTACATCGAAGGATTTGGGGAGTTGGGACAGGGCAGAGGATGTGTAATGGACATTTTCCTACCTTTTGATCCGAATAACAGAAAAAGGCTCTGTGACGCTGGGAAAACATGGTGTTTGCTGCAGAACCCATTTACATTGATTTCTCATCTCCTAATACCTCAGTATAGCAAATTCCAGGGCAAACTTACCTAGAGAAGAATTTAAATGTCCACAGAAGCTTCTTTCCAACACTTCATATGACTTTATCATGCACATGACAAACCCTGGATGGAGCATTTATGACACCTGACATCTAGAGCATTCACATGCCTTTTCAATGACAGCTGCCGAGAAGAAATAACATCCTCCAGCTGCACAACTTTACCCTTCTCTCACTTGTGAATTGAGATATTTGGCTTTAGAGTGGCACTCTGTACTGTACTCTTAAAACTGCACTTGTCACTTGATGAAAGGAAGGCAAATGTTCCATCAGTGACATCTGACAGCAAACAAAAATGTCCTTCCTAAGGGCATAATGGGAAGGATGCAGCCACATTATTCTTTTCTCTTATTCAATCACACTATCAATGGGATTAACTATCAGGCAGTAGACACATGGACTCCATGAAAATATACAAAACAGAAGCAGCGTACAGAAGGCAATCACAAGCTCCTCCTCAAAACTGAGCAACTCAGTTCTAAGGCCTTGAGCAACCTAGTCTATCTAGCTGAGAGGCATCCCTGCCCATGGCAGGGAGGTTAGATTAGATGATCTCTAAGGTCACTCCCAACCTAAGCCATTCTATTCTGTGAGCACTGTGACATTCCATGAACAAATTAATGTGATTACTCCTCCAAAGAAAGCCCAAGGAAAACAGCTGGCACTAACACAAGGCCAGGTACCTTATCACCATAAGCCTGGCCTTCACAGTGGGGTGAAACCATAGAGAAGGAAAGGAACAGCAGTTCCTCACTATCTGCATTCACTTGCAGGATAAATTTTAAAGAACACCACAGGCATATGCACAATAATTGCCAGATAGTTAAACAAGGATGAGAAGCATGACTGGATGAACAAAAAGTCTGTGTTTGTTTGTTTGTTCTTTCCTCCCACAGCTGCTGTCTGGCCACAATCTCCTTCTCAAGTCTAATTAGCAGCCCAAATTGAGCCCTCATATTACTCTGTTCAGTGGAGTTTGCATGTGGCATTCATTTGCACTAATGTGCTATTGTAAGAGATTTTCTTAAATGGCTCCCTGCTAGTATTTAGATGTTGCAGGATCTGATTTCAGAAAGGACCAAGTGTCCTGACACCTAGATAGTTTCTCTGTGTAAGGACTAAGATGTTAAAGACAATCCAGGACTGGATCCACTGTGATCCCCATGTTAGACCTACCAGGCACACATACCCTACAGCATCTTCAGTGACACTAGACGCCAGTGGTTAGGAACCTTAAATGTGCCACATAAGTCAAATGAAGAGATTTTTGGCTTTTATGCATGCTGTATCCAGACACAACGACACTGAGTTATCACATTTTTTTCAGCCTAATATACAGAAAATAATGCTGCTGATAATCAGATTCAAGGTTGATAATAGCTCTTTGTTAATTTTTAATCTTTCCTTTATTTATTCATGTAAATAAAGATACTTTTAAGTATCTTTTAAGATACTATTTTCAAATTATAGCTCAATTCCAAAGGACCCACATGGGACTAGCAAAAAGATGCCCTCTTGAATGCGAACAGCTGCAAGGCCAAGGACAGAACTCCTTCCTCCTACCCCACCGTGACAAAGAGGAGCAGCTTAGCTGGGAGATCCCCACTATAAAAAGAGTTTGACTCAAAGACTATTCCTGTCCCTGCTACATCCTTCCTAGAGAAAGGCTGACTGTATCTCCTCTTCGCCATAAGCAAGAAAACATGGAAGTCAGCAGACTCTTTTCACTTCTATCTATCCTCACTTAGAAGGATAGGATACTCATGGTGAAAAGCCCCCTTTCCTTTACTTGGTGATACAGCTTGAACCGCTAAGACACAGTGTTCCTGTTTCTCTCTTGCATAAGTATGGCCAAATTCTGTGTTGCATGGGATAAGTGATGAGTGGATTTGAGCTTTCCCAGGCAGATGTCTAGTGTGGACCTGAAACTAGAAGAGTCTTGCATGAGAAGGATTTACACGCAGAGCAAGGAAGAAGACACACATCAATGCCCTTATCTCTTAGTTCACAGCAAGCCCAGGCTCCAGTGCTACAGTCAAAAGCAGCATGCAAATTACCTTAACTCACCCTGGTTTATTCACAGAGCATTTTATTCCAGAACATGTATCCTGTGAATCCCGCTGGCAACTAGCTAACAGCCAGCAAAAAATTCTCTGGCAAATGCCCATTAAACTTCACATAACGTTCCTACACCAAAGAGGCTTTATCTCTAGTTTGTAGTCTAACTTTTTTTTTTTTTTTAAGCATCCTGCAGTACCAGATAAGCTTTTAAAAAAAGCTGTTCATTATTTGATGTTTCATTTGCTCAGAAAAAATCACAACAAATACATTTTGTGGAAAAAAAAACAGACTCCACTTTGATATTTTCAGTGATGCTATTCACAAGAAAAAGAAAAGATACATTTCTAGCATTCTTGCCCAGAATATTAAAGTCCTGGGTTTTGCCAAAGAGATAGTTTCAGTGTAGAGAGCTTCATTATCAAAGGACTCAGCAGTTCTTCTTGTCCGTGTCCTCCCCAACAGCATCCTCGATGTCACAATCACTTCCTGGGAAAGCAATTTTGATCTTCCACAGAAAGCTAGTAAAAATTAACCTGGATCTTACCGATAGAGCACTTTAACCTGAGAATTTTAAGAATCCAGGAGCACTTCTTAATTATTTAATGAAGATTTAGCACTGGGTATTAGCTCCTGGGCAGAGCTGTACATCAAGTATATGTCGTG
The DNA here is from genome assembly GCA_027560015.1 of Chloroceryle amazona. Lineage (NCBI taxonomy): Eukaryota > Metazoa > Chordata > Aves > Coraciiformes > Cerylidae > Chloroceryle > Chloroceryle amazona. Next base: position 38,792 of record JANHFX010024645.1, read on the forward strand.
TAATTTGTTACTGAAGGATGAGCATTAATGTCTGTTGCCACCTTAGGAGACAGGCTCAACCCAGGCAATACATTGCTAATAGTTTGCAGGGTGGGAGGATTTTGAATTTCCATCATTTTTAATGATTCATTCATGTTTTAATGGGGACCTGGGTTCACTTCACATCCTTGGGCCATTGCAGACATTTTACCCCCTTGAGTTAATCCTGTGTTCATTCCCCAAAATGAATATTCATATCATTCAAATGCAATTTTTAATTAACTGCACCAGCAGCACTATCATTATTGCACCTGAAAGATCCAAAGCCAGATCATAGAAATGTTGCCACAATAGAATCCACTAAATTCTACTCACATTCCCTTCTAAGGCTGATCACCTTTAAAGTAATGAGAATAAACTGTGGGATAATATAAGACAGATCTAATTAAGATAATGAACTGGAGATTATGAACATTGCTACTCTGTGTCTGAAGAATTTTAATATATTATTCTAACAGAAGGTTAAGGTTTTACAAAAGGAAAGGTATAGAAATATACAATGTGGTTATTTCAGACAAAGCTGGAGATTCAGCACCTAAAATGTATAAATAAGAGGGATAAAAGGAAATCAAGGAGCATATTTCAGGAAACACACATCATAATTTCTTTTAATTAATTTACTTAATACTTGCATAGAACACAGGATGAGAGAATTCTCCCTACAAAGTGAGGAATAAAAAGAAAGCAGGCAGGGAAACATTATGACAAGATGAGAGGCACTTATAAGGCTATACTGTGGAGAGTTTTATCCTAGCTTCCATCTGATATGGCTATTATGGCCTTGGATGAATTTTTCTTGAGGGAGCAGCCTAATTAGCTTGCCAGCAGCAGCAAGGAAAGGAAAGGGAGGGAGGCAGGCAGAGAGGAAGGGGGTAAATGAGCTGTTAGGTAAAATAGAGTCGATATCAATAAGACCTACTGTTCGGTTTCTGTGAAGCTTCATCTTCCACAACAAGGCAGCAGAGAGACAAATGTTTGAGGGTGAAACTAGAACTCACAATTTTCTGTAATCGATAGCAGATTGTCAGAAATCATTCTTCTCACATTTGCAGAGGTACATTCTTCAAAGGAAGTGCCTGGGAACTGCTGTCTTGGAATGGTACCCCCAGATAATTCACTGTAATTATTCTGCTACAGATAAAGTTTCACTCCAGAAAGAATCATTATTACCCTTCTAGAATAGAAACATCAGTTAGCTAGCATATTTATTAAGGAGTAAGCAAAATTAGGCCAGGCTGTTTTGGCTCAGCACTGCATGCTGTGCACACCAGATTCTGCTGGTGAGAGGTGCATTGGCAAAACTGATGTCTTGAGGGGTAAGCAACACTGAGGCATGACTACAGCTCAGGTAGGCACAACCTGCCTATCACTGGCAATGAGCACAGCACGCCTGCAGTGGCACAGCTTTTCTGAGACTGCCCTGTCTTGCCTAAAACTGTGGGTGAGTGAGGAGCTGTGAAGCCTCGGCTGCTGTAGAGGGACTGAAGCCAGATAGTGTAACACCTTGGCCACGTTTCATGGTGTGAGGAGCGACACAGCTCCTGTAGATCACTCGCTTTGCATTGCACGCTGTTACCGCAGACTAACAGGTCCTTTGATGTGCCCCAGTACCTGTGGAAGCATAAAGATGTCAAAACGTCCATGATATTATTCTGACTCCTCACAGACTCCTTCACAGAGCTAAACTAGCATTGCTAGAGGCAACAGGAGGCACCGGACCCTCTTCTCAAGGGAGTGCAGAGTCTGTAACTGAGGCTGGCCACTAGACATGACAGGGTAAGCCCAAAACACCATTTCATGCTGTGTTGCCATAGCAATGCAATATAAGGACAATGGAATCAAATTTTGCCTGAATAAAGACAAAGTTAGCTTAGAAAATAACCTTTGATGGAAAGAATTATCTGAGAATAAAATGACAGTAATCTCATTTCACTTCATTTCTACTGCTCCAAACAGGATGCCATGGACAATATGTAATGGCTCCAAAGTTCATTTCCAAAATAATCATTCTCACTGTTGCTACTTGTCCACTTTTCATCTTGTCCCACATACTGAGGTTATACTATAGATAAGCCTAATTGGCTTCACTGGAATAGTAGTGCTATTTCTCTGCTTTTAGGAGCATCCACTTTCATTGGAAAAATAGCATTCTGTGGGTCTGGAGACAGAGAAATTAAATTCTGAGATTTTGGGGGTTTTTTTGAGCTTTCCTTCAAAGTATTCTACTAAAAAAACCTGAACAACAAAAGCTTTTTCTCCCCAGAGCAGCAAAAAAACAATATCCATAACTTATTCTCTACAAAGAGTAAAGCCTGTTTGTGAAGCAGACAGGTAATTCCCGAAGGCTTGTTCAATGCTTGGTGTAAGCAAGAAAATAAGGACATAACCAGCCTCACTGCTCATACTCTGAACACCAAGCACATGGCTTTTACCCTCACTTCTCTCTTATTAGCACAGTATTAAAAATAATTCCCAAAGAAAACATTCGGCTGTGCAAACTCATGCCCCTGAGGAGAGGGTGAGATAACAAACATACACCAGCTGTTCCTCATGCTGCTCTGTGCTCTACTGCAAGTCACTCTGGTGCTTTGGTCGTGAGCTCAGTACAAAGCTGGAAACCAAGACTGTCCTAATATTGCTGAGAAAAGCCAGAAAAAAAACAGAGAGCACTGAAGCAAGTGCTTATAGGTCTGCCAGCTTTGTACTACACATCAGCTCACCAAGAGAGGACAAATTAAACAAGGAGTCATCTTCACTTCTTGAATTTTAAAATAGGCTCTTAGGGCATGTCTTGAAAAAAATCAGTAGACTTCAGGGGTGAGTAAGCCTGATCTTTTAGAAAAATCTGGCTTATCTGACTTGTATTGACCAAACTGAGAATTCACTGCAATGTACCGTTAATACTGCCCTGATTTGTACACATTTAATATGGACAATAAACACAAGACTCTTCCACTGTGATTATGGGGGTTGAAACAGTATGGTGTTTGGACAACAAGCAAGGAAAATAGTCAGCAAGGAGACAAGGCACCTCTTGATAAACACTTGGGTGACAGGAGGTTCACTAGACCTAGCGGGGTTGTCTCAGCCTGGCAGTGAGCCCACAAACTGTCCTCTGTGAACACAGGAGAAAAAGAAATTCTGAATACATAAAAAGTTAATATCTCTTTACCAGGAAAAGGGACTTTGAAATATGTAGGTATGTTTAAGCAGATATTGGAAGGGGTTGAAGAACATAGTAGGTCTGTCTGCCTTGAGGAAAAATTATTTTGGGGAGACTAAGTGACTTGTTTTAAAACCTTTTTCCCTAACTGCTGTATTCTTATTGCTACCTTGGATTAGAAATGATCTGGTTACTAAACTCATTCTAGTCACTGTCCACTGGAGATGAAGGCTTAGTCAAAGTGCAGGAGGATCACTTATTTCATCCCAAGAGTTAAAGGTACAAAAGCTATAACATGAAATCTGAGAAAAGAGGGAACACAGGTAAAGTTGGCCTTCCAAATTGTTACAGAGTCAGGAAAAAGTGAGGAAAGATGGAAAATAATCTTATTTTCCTGTATAATAATTCTGACAATATTTCAGACAGGTTGATCATTTTTAGTGTAGCTCCTAATGATCATGGAGAGATGAAGCAGCACTTGTCATTTCTGATTTGCTGAGCTGAAGTATTTTTACGAGTATTCACAGATTCTCCAACTCTGCCTAGGATTTGTTAGGCTTAAAAAAACCCCAAACCCAAAGTGGTCTTAGTTCACATAGATACTAATTTACCTCTTGAATTTTTCTTTCATCCTAAGAGAAGACAGAGAATACCTTCATAGATGGAGAACAAAGACCTATCTGCAGTGTCACTTAAGAAAAGGATTTATTTCGATTAAACCAAAAATGAATGAAATTATTCAATGCAAGATCACAATCCAACTCCAAATTTTTGTATTGCCATTTATTTATTTTTTTTCTCTCAGTGTTTATTATTGTCTTTTTGACACCACTAGATTTCAAGGATATTTTCATTTATAGATATTTTCCTTCTCCAATATTTAAATTGTTAATTCCAAATACTCTCTAATTCTCCATTATCTCTCAAACTTTTGTTCCTTTCAAGACAATATTTGTATCCCATGCATATGCATAGAGATGAAAATATCAAGAGAAACAAGCTCATTGAAATCTCATCATCTGTCTTATATCCAATGTACCGTATATTAATGGAGCATTAAAGTTCTTGAGTTAAATCAAGGTAAAAAATTCAGTTATGATGATAAAGGCTGCTATAATCCAACAATTGCAATTTTAACTGCTGCATGAATACATGAGTAGGACATATGATTTGAATAACAATGGGGATATTGATAAATATTGAGTAACTACATGTAAGTGCAACATTTAATATGGTAGCTGTATTATGGTTGAAAAGTGAAGGGGAACGGACATGGTGCAAGGTCAAGGACAAACGCTGATTTTCTCACTACCATTATACTGATCTTTAATTAGTTCTCATACAAGCAAATTCCAAGTGCTGAAGTGTACCATGTCACAATGCAAGGAATAGCGATTTGGTAAAAAGACCAAAAGGTATCCCAGAAGAAGCACATGGCTTTTACCCTCACTTCTCTCTTATTAGCACAGCATTAAACATACTAAAGCTAAAAGAGCATGTAACTCTCTTACCACTCTTTTAACTCAGCAGCTGCCAAGACAATCTTAATTAAAATGACCAGGATGATGAGATGCAACTCCAGCTTGGCATAGGGAGTGTGTATGGGCTGTGTGTGTGAAGCGTTACCACCCTGTTGAGCAGAGAGCTCTTAAGGTAAAGTTACCTGAAGTCTGAACTTACATTGCCACTGCAGTGACATTTCTGGAAGGTGTCCCTACAACCAGAAGTCACTGTAGAAAAAATGAGTCATCTGCTGGTCCCCTGCCCTTTTCACTCCTCAAAAGCAAAATGAGCTAATACAAAGTTGTGGTTTTCAACTATTTATCCTGGGCTCCACTCTCCTACACCCAAAGCATAGAATAAAGTCCAAACCCAGCCCAAAATACAAACCCCAATCCAAAAAATTTAAAATATAGGGACAAGTCTCAGATAACTTATACCTAAGATTTAGAGGGATTAAACAGAAAATCCTCATTGTCACTCTTAACCACACAAAAGCAATGTGGAGGCATAAAGGGGCCCTAAACATCCCTCACACCAAGTAAGGTTTCTTTAAGGAAGGTACAATGAAAGGACAACATAAATGTTGTTCCTAACATTCTTTCTCAAGGTCTTGTGTAAGGAGCATGCTACAGTGTGGAGCAGGGACAGGAGGAACAACATTATGGCCATTTCAGCCATGACATTTCTATTTCATGCAATCCTATTTCACATTCCCATAGGACACTACAGAAGAATCACAGTTTGAGCTGAACAGATTATGCTAGAGTTTTCACCAGACCCCAGGGCAGTTCAAGGTTAAAGGAGTACAAAAGTATCTTGAAGCTACTTTAGCCTATCTTCCTTCTGAGTCATGATTTCTGTGCCTCTACTCCAGAGACAGGACAGAGAATTTCACTCTGATTTGCTCAGAAGTGCCAGTTCCAGAACTGATTTCAGATGTCCTGAGTTCCCGGTCTGCCTGTGTTACATTGCAAGAACTGGGGCTGCTCTGTCTGGAGAAGCAATGGCTCATTGGGATCTTAACAACATGTATAAATACCTGACAGGCGTGAGTCTTCTAAGGAGTGCCCAACGGCAGGGTAAGAGGCAATGGGGTGGGAAATTGCATGTTTAACACACAGAGAAAACTTTCTTTTTTTTTTTTTTTTTCAGTCAGTGAAGGTTGTCAATCACTGGAACAGAGAAGTCATGAAGTTTTCATCCTTGGTACATACTCAAAACCCAGCTGGACACAGCCTGAGCAACCTGATCCAGCTGACCCTGTTTGAGCAGTATCTTGGACAAGGTTATCCAGAGGTTCCTCTGAACCTCAGCTACTCTGTGATGCTGTAAGTTCAGGAACCTCTCTAGACAATAACTGATGGATATATTACCACAAGTAACTGAAAGGTATCAGCATCTGTAATGCTTGCTTCAAAATAATTGCTTCTCTGAAGTGACACAGGATGTGCTGATGTGGAGGCACAAATGGGAAAACGTGACTATAAGATGCTCTGGGATATAGAATTCAAAACTATTAATTATGGACTGCTAATGCAGAACACAGTGCTGGGTGAATATCTTCAAAGTTAGTATTACTGCCTGCTCTAGTCTGATTCTCAAAGGTCTCTGAGTGCAAGAAAGGCTGCAGAAATGTGGAGCTAGAGTAACCTCGTATGAGCCTGTGTGATCCTCCAGCTTTATGCTCAGTTATATACAGGTTTTCTCAGGAAATTGCTCTCAAGAGACATTCTTCTTGGGGTGGGGGGGATGGAGTAGGGATGACTTGTGAGGTGGGGTTTCAAGGGAATCTGAGGGATTTAGGAATCTCATTTACACTAGAAATTGAAAATTGAGCCATCCTTTTCTTTGGCTGGTGATGAAAATTCTTCCCACCATATTTATTCCTTTCCGTGTATGATTCCTTGCAATGAGAATTACAATTTCAGTGATAGAAGACCACATTAGCCTCACATGCTCACGCTCCTGTAACAGTAACAACCCACTGTGGTTCTCATCACCCTGGATGCTTCTGTCCAGTCAGACATCCAGACAAGCAGCATGTATCAGATAAGGAACAGAACTCTTTTTTACCAGAAAATAATCAGCATGGTGAGGTTGTCAGGTGTCCTAAAATGGTACAGTTCTGCAATGGCAGATGATGAACTTACTGGGATTTTTGCACAGCACCTACAAGACTGGCTTTCTTCTTACCTTCTTTTTTTTTTTTTTTCACATCCTGAATAGCATCAGAATGTACCACTACTGTTCTCTCACCTTGGCAAGCTGTCACAGAAGAGTACACAAATTAGGAACTCTATGTAGGGCCACATATTTTGTATCTAGCAATAGGTTCACAGTGGCTTGTCTCCATTCTAACAAAAAAAATCTCACCTTTCACTTACATGTCAGAGTCCCTGCCAGCAAAATGTGAATTATATGTACCCACATCCTGGACTCCTGAGCCCTAGAAAAGCCCATGAGACCACTTACTTAGTCCTACTTTATCCTGACATTGGGATTGATGAACCTCAAATGGAAGATGAGGCAGGAATAAAAACAGCAAAAACAATACTGTCTGTCAAGTCTGCCTGTCACAGATAGAAGCTTCTTTGACACTGCTGCAGAGCTAACAAACAGAAGGGACATTCATGGCATGTACACACTTTTCAGCCCCTCCACAGCACCTCTCCTCTCTTTGAAAAGCCAGAGCTCTTTGCATCTCTATTGCATGCTCAGCTTCAATGACGCTCAGTTTCTTTACTTCCATGTTGTTTATTTTGTACATCCGTAATAACCCCTTATTAAACCAAAAAGTGCAGTTTTATACATGCTAATGAGAAGACATAATGTTAGCTCAAGAAGTGGGTTAGTACAGCCCCCCAGTGAATCATTTTGCCAAAATACCTTGGTATTCACATTGGCAGGTGAAATATATATTCGAGGACAGAGTAATAACAAAGCCATATTCACATCCAAGGACATCTGAGCACACATGGCATGTAATGAATTTGTGTTTAAACAACTCAATGGAGTGCCTCTGCATAAAATGCTATGAAGGGATTAAGCCAAAAGAGTCATGTGGCAGTGGCTCAATAAGAAAGATAAAGCACAGTCTTTTAGGCCCCACTTTCCCCCAAACCTTAGCTTCAGCTGCTCAGGCTTCATTTACATTACCACATCTTGTGTCTCAGCTATTAACAGCATACTACATTGTGACTGGCCTTTTGTGGGGACACAAAAAGAACAAGTAGTCACAAGGAAACCTTTGTGCCTCTTCCATGGTTGCATAGGAGAGCCAGTCCTTGCAGTCCACAGCTGTATAGGGAGTTTCAGAGTTAATAATGCCAGCAGCAGAACACTTTTCAAAGGAAAGTGGAGCAGAAGGGAGGGCAGTTAAAGCTCTGCTCTCTTTCTCTCACATTAGCTACCAAACTAAACAGAGGGAGTTTATGCTATACCCCCACAAAGGAGACGTACAAACTACTTCTCATTGGAGAAATCCTTTCCATGACACTGAGACTTTCCGTCTGCCCTTGAGAGCTGACAGGCACAAGGCTTTCAGGAATTACCAGCGCTGCAGTGCACCTGCAGTTCCCCCATGATTCTGTCGTGCCCTTGCTAGTGTCGGAAAAACAGGCATCATATGGGGTTTATGCATCTCCTATTGCTGGATTTATTTAAGGTATTTTTAAGCACTGGCCGTATGCATAATGCTAATAAGACATAAGATCTGCCTGGAACAGATTATTTGTTACATATTCATTCATTCTCTGCCTCAAAAAATCACAAAGGGTATTTTAAAAGGAATATAGAAAGCTTTATTCACTCTCAAATCAGAGAATCCATCAGCATGACCGAGTAGCCAATCTGTGCCACTGAATTTGTCCTAAATGTCAAACTTTATGAATGTACAATCTGGGAAGTTAGAATTGGAAGCCCCAGTACTGCCCATGTTTATGCTAAGGATATGCTTACATTTTATAAAATGAGCTAGAAGCCCTATAGAAGAATTGTTCATAACCTTCAGGGAAAAAAAAAAAAAAAAAAAAAAAATAGGGGATGATTCTAGAAAACCAAAATTCTCCTCAGTCTTAAAAAGACTATTTTAAATAAAGCTGGACGTGTCCTGCATATGGAAAATACGTTTGTGTCCGAGAAAAAGAGCCGGCAGGTGTCAGCCTTGCTTTATACAAGCAGCCTCTCCCTGGCTCGCAAGCAAATGCTTCAAAATTTGTTTGATCTGATTATTAATATTGACAGTAATTTTATTCTGAGGAGTAACAGTTACACAAGTTAACTGTGTTATCAAAGAAGTCTATATCCAGTAATATTTATATAGGTTAAAATGTTGAAACAACTGTTACCATAGCAACTATTGCATCAGATGGGCTTTAGCTAGGTGAATCAGGAGACTGGGGCAAGTTCCTGATGAGAAATTCAATTAATATGTTCAGTATTTGTAGGCAGAAGCTAAATAGCAGTTCCTCTGAGATGGCAGTCACATTTTACATGTGATCTTTTTTCTCAGAAAGGATAATGATATCCACAATACCTTTATGTCTCTTGCACATTGATATGTATTTTTGTTTTCAAAGGAAGAAACACATTTATTTTTCCCACAAAATTCTACCTAGTGAAATGATGTGTAGGTTTTCATTCAGCATGTCCACATCCCCTGAATAGTGCTTTGTAATGCCAGTGATTACTCAGCTGCATCACAACATGCAAACAAAATATAATTTCCCTAATTCAACATGCATGGAATATAACTTTCAAGATAAAGCTTTATAATGACAAAGTGCTGTAACACACTTTGTATGCTAAGAGTGAAAAAAGCCCAATCCTTGACAACTTAGTTTCTGAAAGTCTCCTTATCTCCTGCTACGCTGCAATTTCCACAGCACTCCAAATTCCCAGGCATGCTGTCAGTCACTCTGATGGGGTGCAGCACCCAACCCTGTTTATTTCTGATGATCTTTTAAACCCAATCCCCACCATCCCAGTACAGTCTAACCCACAGGAAGCACTTGTAAGGAACAGAGCAAAAATGTGTCTATGGAAGAATCCTTACTCTTCTTTTTCTTATCTGCTTTATGTCATGCCATAAATTCACACAGGGACTTGTAGTCATTTCTTCTGAGATCCCCAAATCATTGTTTGGCCTAGCCTCATAGGAAAGTGTCCTCTGGGTCCTACACTTTAAAACCCTTTAATCTGCTTCAATCACAAAAACCTTCAAATGTTAGTCAATATCCACGCCATCTCGTTTCCATTTGAAAAAGATAACGTAATACTTCACTCATTATTTCCACAGTCTCATACTTTTTTATAGCAAATGCATACAAAGAACATACACAAATTTCTCAGAAGCCAGTATGATTTTATGAAAGTATGAATATATGAATGATTTCCCACTTATAAATTTTCAAATCTGGATTTTCACTTAATCATCTGCTCAAAATAAGCATCCTGCTCTCTCATAGGACTTCCACTTAGGACTACATTCACAGTTTCCCTTGTCCTCTAGTTATTTTTATTTTCCATTCTTATTTATCTTTGGTGATGAGTGCACCGAATTTATGCATCAGTCCCTGAATTTTTGGTCAATTTTGAGACAAGTCCCTTTTGGCTGCCCAGTAAAAATCTACTTGGGCTCTGCCCAGCCTAACACCAGTTTCTACTGCTTTGTTTATTATTAAAAAGAGGGAAATTCAATAGCTTTCTCATTTAGAATAAAGCATAATTAATGTAGCAATACACACTTGACAATACTTTTGAGGTCAGCCAACAAGCACCACCATCAAGCAGAGCAATACCCTGTATCACACAGGATATGGTGAAAGTAGATGTTCATAGTAAGCCTATATTCAACATGAAGCTGCCACTGTCATGAGTAAAATTGTGTCAGCATATGGCCTCTGAAAAATGTGTCCTTCACTGAGCCTGTGTATCAGTGTCTCCTTATTACTGTCTTGCCTGTTAAGATAATTCAGAGACAGACATTTCCTTCCATTTTACTGACACCATGTTTACATGGAAGACACCATATATTGTCAGGATGTCCGAGTGCTCAAGCAGTGCAGTTATTTTGCTAACAATGACAACAACATTATTAAGAAATCATAAATACCGTGGGAAATGTCAATGCACTGAAAACAGCTTTACAATTTTAGCCTTTTGTTTTTTTTTTTTTTACAGTCTTACATTAAACATTTCCTGAAATCAGGCAATTTTTGTCCAAGTTTCCTTTTCAGTTCCCAATACCTAATGAAAGAACCAGGTTAAAATAGGTTTAATTTTTAAATAAATAATTTCAAAATCTAGTCATATTGGGATTCTAAGTAGAAGATTGCCATTTGTATGTTAGAATGCAATAAAGTAGCTAATTAATTGCCATATTTAATGTCAATGAGTTTTACCACATTGAAATTTATAGACCTTAGAAGTGAGAGACGCTGATTTCAATGACACTAAAACATATGTTGGTTTCTTATTATACAGGTTATTACAAACACATTTGGATTTGCATGTGATTTGAGACCAGAAGAGAAGAAAGGTGAATCAAATAAAAGAGGTGATTCTGGTGAAGATAAAAAAAATTCCTATCATGTTGGCAGCCATACTAATGAATTTTGTACATGTATAAATTCTAAGTAGTCTTTGGGCGTATTTACACTATGTAGACTGAAGACTGTGAACATAAAGACAGCAGCATAGCTAAGTAGCAAAGGAACCAGACCACTATCAAGCTGCTATCAAAATGCTGCCTTTGTGTTGTCTTCTTCTATTAGTTTGGAAGCAAAGCCATGCCTAGAGAATGACATCACCAAATATCTCTCAGCTTGGTGCCCTATACAGAGCTTGCACACAAGCATAGGCCAGCACAAAACTGGGCATTTCTAGTAATCTCCACTGCATTCTAGACATACCCAAAGAAACCAGTTTTGCTGGGCTGATGCTATGGAGTACCAGCTTAACAAATACAAACTGATGATTACTGCCACTTCCTACCACTAATCCAAATTAAAATCAAACTTGCCATTTTACTCTCGCTTGTTCTTGTTGGCAGAAAACATTTGACCTAAGTCAACACCAAGTGTGTGGCAAAATTCAGGCATTTGCAAACAGGCCTCTTTAACTAGCTGCTTAGAGGTTTTTGCTACATCATTTCAGGCCAAAGATCTTTCAGCATCTGCTGCCATTTCCTGTGCTATAATTATGAATCTTACACCTTGACACAATCTACTCCTCCAGCTCTCTCTTCACACCTTTATTTTATTTTTTAATTAGATGCTTTTCAAGATTTAGCTTGCAGAAATATGCCAGTATCTATGGATCACATTTTTCAGATAATGTAAAGTTTTACAGTTATGAGGCTTTTTTTAATGGCTCACATTGCAGAGAGCCTTAGATTTGTCCTGGGAGCTGGTTACCTAACTGTCCTTAGTGCCTTTGAAAATGCCCTGTGGGGCCACACATTTACTTTTCTAATTATTTACAACAGGTTGGACTTGAGACAAAAGGGTTCATTACAAGCCCCACACCCAGGTTCTTCATGTAAATATCAAACGTCTTCATAAACACAAGGCTAGCAGGAGCAAAGATGATGGTAGGAAACCAGGTTTCCTTTAGACCTGTCACAATCTCTTCTGAATTAAAAATTTCCAACCGCAAATAGAACACAGCTAATTATTTTCATCATCTTATCCTTTTCCATTTTCTCTGTGTGGTACCTCATGTATGAGAATCCAAAGCACTGTACTAAAACTCAGTATTTCTCTATGACTCTGTGGTCAATCTAAAAATTATATCGATTTTACATACTGGAAACATGGTTACAATTAATGAAGTCCAGAAAAGGTGATGGGGAAGTTTAAGGTGTTCTGACCAAAGTAGATGAATGGGTACTCTTACAACACAATGTTAATAAAGGTAATGCAGGCAAAAGTGACTTTTCTGGTTAGAGGAAAAAAGGTAAGCTTCTGCTTAATAAGCATCTCTTCTCACAAAACCATACAAACTGGCAAGTGGTGTGAGGATAGGGCTAGAGAATATCACTGAATATATCAGAAGGCTCTTAGATAAGCCACAGAAATTGCCCTCTCCCTGCACTGGGTGTGCATTTGATCATACATAGCATCTTAAGAAGACCACTGCAGAATTACAGAGGATTCAGAGAAGAATGAAAGAAATAAAAGAGAGGAGTTTTGAAAGGGGAGACAGAAAATGCTGATATTGATTTTCTTAGAAAGGAAAAGAACAAAAGAATTACAGTAAATGCACTTGATTTCTACCTTCTAGTAATCCTAACAATGTCTACATGCTAGTGATATCAGGTTTATAATGGTCAGTACGAGTAACAAACAGGTAGAAGTAAGAAAACTTCATGCTATGGTCTTAAATTGAGGGATTTGGGATCAGGCTGAGATCTGCATGTGACCTGCAACTAGCTCCTGTACAGCTTTGTACATCTTCCCCTAGTGCTGGCCATAGTTAGACACAGGACTGCACACAGCTCGTCCCGTAGTGCAATATCTTTCCTCCTTTGGGAGCAGTCTATGAAAATGTGAAAATGGGCATATTCCCAAGGTTATCAGCTGCAGTCGTTAAAATGAGGAAATTGTGCTTACTACACTATTCAAGTCTGACTAATTTTCATTCATGAAAAAAACACAAGTTAAAAGTACTTCATAACGCATCCTGCTTCCCCATTCCCTGCACTCATTCTTTCTAGCTCTTTATCTCCAAAACACTTTGGATAAAACCTGTAAGAACTAAAAATAACAGCATTAGCTCATCACCACACTCTAGTCAATGAGTTGAGTAATGCAGACCTTATGAAAATGTAAGTTTAGAGCCCTTTCAGATGAGCTGCATAACACAAGCCATTAAACACAACTCTATTGATCTAATTTTATTATTTTCAGCAGACTGGAGTTCAGAAAATATGAGCTCCACTAATGAATACCAACTAGAGGTAAAAATGGCTATAACTGGTTAAATCTTTGTTGAAAATACCTAAGATGAGATGTTTTTCATTACAGATAAAGGTTTACCTTTCATTACAGATAAATGTTTACCTTTATGTAAGTCTATGCTAATTCAAAATGTAGAGGGAGCTGGGATTGTTCAGCTTGGAGGAGACTCAGGGGACACCTTGTCACTCTCTACAACTACCTGAAAGGAAGTTGTAGTCAGGTGGCGGTCAGCCTCTTCTCCCAGGCAACTAGTGACAGGACGAGAGAGCGTGGCCTGAAGCTGTGCCAGGGGAGCTTTAGGCTGGATCTTAGGAAGCACTTCCTCACGGAAAGGGGGATAGAACAGTGGTATGGACTGCCCAGGGAAGTGATGTCATGGTGTTGGGTCATCGGCTGGACTTGATGATCTAGGAGGTCTATTCCAACCTCAGAAATTCTGTGATTCTGTGATTCTCACAGACTACTTTTCTTCAAAGAGTCAATATGCAGAAAATGGAATAATTCTTTCACACTGATATACTATTGCTTTCTAGTGATAGGGTTAGAGAATAATATCATTCTGGAAAAGCATACAAGGTAATAAGTTTAAACAAGGTCATAATAGTAAGTTCATATTTGTATGCCAAAATAGAAAGGAGCACACTTCTATGCTGCAATTATATAAGCCATTTTTTTCCAGAAGAGGTGGCAAGAACTAGCCATACTGAGCAATCATTTCCTCACCACAAAATAGTGTTATTTCTTCTGAGCAACAAGGTCCTATGAAGTTTCCTTCCTGTCATAGAAATTAATTCGGAACAAATGAAAACTCATGTTACAAGGATCTGCTAGTTGTAACACCACAATAACACACCTAATCTTGCCTCCCTGCCATGCAAAATAGGAATTCTTCCAATTAATTCCCACTGAACTTGAGCATAAGCTTTATAAAAGAAAGATCTACCGCTCCTTTTGTGATTCTCCATATAACAGCCACACTCGCTTGACACATTAAGGATCACTGAATTTCTTTTGACTGTGCTGTTGTTTGATTATTCTAGCTTCATGGGTCAAATTCTGGCTTCAGTTAGAAATATATACCTGTAACTGATGTCCATTTCACATTGACAGCAATATAATATAAGAATTTGGCTCTGATGTGATGAAAGAGGGAGCAAGTAGCAGTGTCTGCATATTTCTACAACACTAATATATATGCATTTTTTATGATAAAGTTTGTTCTGTGCTTTTGAGCAACATGATATAAGCTAAATTTGTGTTATTTTCTCCAAAGGCTATACCCAGTTGACATGATCATACCATAAGAAGTAGCATCCTGGCACGACTGAAGTTGGTGGAAAGACATTTACACTACCACTTTTTGGAAACCTGCCTATCAAACCTGAGTGTATGTGGGTGCAGCACAGCCATTTTAGGATGTACTATGTCGTAGGTGTTCTGCTTTGTATCTTGAGTGCTAAGGCAAGGCATAGTGGTGTTCAGAGATTTGAAGCATGTCACTGATTAATAGTTCTATTAAACAGGAATAATGTTCCTACACTTAAAGCATTTCATCATACTTAAATCATACTGCAGAATAGATAACAGATGTTTCCTGTGTAATATCTGTCCTGAGGTAAGTCTATGTATATGCACCTACTAGTTAAGAGACATGCATGTTAAGTAGCACATCAGCCCCTTTCCCTAGGATTTCAAGATGCCCCTATATGGCAGATTTGCCCTCAAATGTATCAGTTGTTTCCTCCAATTTGGTGGAACTTGCCAGGAACTTGCTGAGAGTGTTCCACCACATCATCCAGGCTATTAATGAAAACATTAAACAGTGTTAGCCCAGAATCAATCTCAGAAGAACTACACAAACTTTAGACCACTGCCTTTTTGAGCCTAGTGATTAAGCCATTTTTCCATCCGCCTTGTACATTATCCATCTCTCTAATTCAGCTATAAGGATGCTCTCATTGTTTAACCCCAGCCAGCAACAAAGCACCACAAAGCTGCTCACTTACTCCTCCCCCACCCCAGTGGGATGGGGACGAGAATTGAGAACAAACTTGTGGGTTGAGGTAAGAACAGTTTAATATTTGAAATATAATAATTTGAAAAATAAATCGCAATAATAATAGTAATAATAATAATCATAATGAAAAGGAAGATAACAAAAAGTGAGTGAAATAAAACCTAAGAAAGACAACTGATGCATAAAGCAACTGCTCACCACTCCCTGACTGATGCTCAACCACTCCCTGAGCAGTGGTTTGCCCCTCCCAGCCACTCCCCCCAGTTTTTATACTGGGCATGACATCATATGGGATGGAATATTCCTTTGGCTAGGTTTTTTCACCTGTCCTGGCTGTGTCCCCTCCCAGCTTCTTGCACCTCTCCAGTCTTCTCACTGGCAGGGCATGAGAAACTGAAAAACCCTTGACTTAGTATAAACACTACTTAGCAACAACTAAAAACACCAGTGTGGTACCAACACTATTCTCACACTAAATCCAAAACACAGCTCTGTTCCAGCTACCAGGAAGAAAAATAACTCTATCCCAGATGAAACCAGGACAGATGCTATGGCAGACTTTGTCATAAACTTATGAAAGTAAGGGCATAGAACACACATTGCTCTCTCCCACTTACTAACAGGGACAGTTATTTCATCACAGAAAGCTATCAGATTAGGGATGTCTCATGCCTGGTAAATTCATGCTGGTTCTTTCTAATTACTTTTTTTTTTTCTTTCAAGTGCCTGTAAAGTACCAGGATTTAGGATTTGCTTCACAATCTTTCTAGAGATGGAGGGCTGGGCTGAGCAGGCTGCACCTTCCCAATACCTTTACAGCCCTTTTTAAACACAGACATCATGTTTGCTTTTTTCCAGCCATCATACATCTCCCCCAGTCATCACAGCCTTTACAGGATGATAGATAGCAACCCATCCTGTCCAACAAACAGGTGTATGTTCAGCATGCCTAAGTAGTCCTTAACGCAGCCTTTGTCTACCATGGGTAGTACTTCCCTCACCATGCTTCTTACAGAAGGCACAGACACTCTTCTTACAGGCCTGCAAGAAGGTATTGCCAACAAATACCGATAAAAATAATTATGATTGTACACATTCTTCTGTAGCTCTCAAAAAGAGCTTTATAAATGTAGATATAAAAAGGATATGACCAGAGGATGGGTTTAATTGATTTTTTTTATTGGCCATATTTTGTAGTTCATGTGTTATATGGCTAAACAGATCAGTGTCTTTGATATTACTCAACTTAAATATTTGGTTCTGCATTGGTTTTCCTAGTTCAAAAGAGAAATGTTAATCTGAGCGGTGAGGTACTAGGCATCATAAATGTATCTTGATTTAGTCAGAGTTCCAGTATTAATGTTTGGTTTAGATTGTTTCAATTGCATTCATTTTGTTTTTAAGGAACTCATGAAAAAAACAAACAAACAAAAAAACCATTGCTGAAGGACTGAAGTGAGCTCACTAGGCCCGAGATCTAAAATAACATAAACAGAAGCACAAGAGGAGCTTGAACCAGCAGTCACTGGAGTCATCAAGACTGTGGATTGGACCTGTAGTTCCTGAAAACAATGTTTAAGGGGCCCAAATTCTAAATTTTCACTTAGCCACAATGAAATTATTCACTGAAACTTTGCACTTATTACTTCATCATCTGTACAACACATACTGTCAAACGCAAAACATCTATAGCTAGATGAAAAAAATTTAATTGCATTTTCAAAAAGGAAAGAAAACATCAGGGTTGTTTTCCTCCATCAGAGCAGCTGGGTGTATAAAAGGTTTCTTTTGTACCAATGAGCAGGATACTTAGATCTTGTATTCTAGTATGCAGAAATAGTAAATACCACATTTTACACCACTCACATTCATTGGAAAGGAGAATAGATGGAGCTTTCTCACCTTTACATTGCACAAGAACCACCTCTTATAGCCAAAGTTAGGATCAGCTGTTCGTGTAGACAAGAAGGAAGCAAGACCATAATGCACCCAAGGAGAGTGTCTTGAAGGCACAACAACTTTGAGCTGCACAGATTGTTCATCATTCACGGATCAAGCCTTTGTGGAAAGGAACAGTCTAGCCCTGAATATTTTATTTTCCAGAATTCAACCTAATGATTTCTTTTGCTGTAGAGGCAACAGATTAGAAATAGAGCTGTGAGAATATGACGTATTCTTCATTTCCAAATGCAAATGAATTTAAAACTAACAATAATATGTACTATAAGCCAAGTTTTATCCTAATGGGAATTGAAATTAATGAATTAGGATCCTCTCCAAAAAGAATGTGATAACAGAAAAACTGACAGATCTTCCACTGCAGCAGCTCAGCACAGAAAACTATTGTGGTACAAATCACTGAGCTGATCATGAGAAAACAGCAAATTTTAGCAGGCTTTATCTCTAAAAGAAATAAGATGATCTATATTTTTGATAACTCAAAATTAAAATCTACTGTGCTTTCACAATAAACAAAATATGATTTCTCAGAAATTACATAGATATTTTAAGTCTCCTTAATAACAGTATCTGTGGCATTTAAGAGCCTTTTTCAAACCCTGTATTAGGAAAGAAGCTGAATCTCAAGGGTTTTCTTAATGTATATTCCAGGTAAACAATGACATCTCTTCAGTAGGAACAAGCCTTACACTTTAGAAAATAAAGTGGTTTGTTTTTCAAATGCAAAGATGTACTGAAGTTGAAGCAGTGTTTTCAGAACAGCATCCTCCAAAACTCCTGTTGGAGCAACTGAAAAAAAAGACAGAAAATGATTGGTAAAGCTACTTCCCTCAGATAGGAGATCTCAGGATACTAGAAGATGAAACTTCACCAATGTTCTGTTCCTCAATTTCAAATGATGCCACATTTTTACTAGTAGAGTGTAAAAGTAGAGTGTAAAAGTAACATAAAGTGCTTATGTCATACTGAAAAACATATTCTATCTCAATGTGATTTTAGGGCAAAGAGATTATACAGCACTGGAGGATCTGATTCAACCTGTCAAAATCTCAGAGATTATTTAAACCATGATGCTTGGTTTTACTTCTGTTTTATCACTAAGAATTCTTTGGCATGTGTTACAATGGTTTATCAAGCACTATGACTTCGTTTTAGTTTCTTTTTGAGAAAATATCAGAATGCTTTACAAAACTGAACATGTTTTGGAAAAAATAAAATATTTTAAATTATTTGCAGTTTGGATTGTTGCAGGTGCTCAGCAGGGACCTGAGATACCAAGCCATAGTATCACTTGGTAATAATCATCTATTAAGGTTCATACCTTCGGCAGATTCAGTACGTATAAATTTTAATATAGAAGTGTTTATATGATATGTGAGTGATTGAAAGTAAATCAATCTCTGTAGTTGCTTGCAACAGTTAATGTGCTACAGGATTTATTTTTTGATGTAGTAGAATTAATCTCACTCTTCTGGGAATACACAGTATCTACAGTTCACAGCATAACTGCCGTTAGATTTATTTTTTTTTCATCCTCCTAACACATGAAACATCTCCAGGAGAGCTTTAAAAATGAGGTGACTCATTCTTAACGGGCAAGAATATTTGAATAGTACAATTGTTTGAGATTTTCTTTTTTACATGGAACAACTCTCATGAATCCATCAAGGAGAACAGGGTAATAGCTGCATGCTTCAGCCTGTAACACCATATTATTGTTTTCTAAAAAATTATACTTTATAGAAAAAGTGCCATTTGGCACTATTAACACTATGCAGATCTATTCAGCAAAGAGCTATTTGATCGATACAAACTCCTCCCAGTAAATTCTATTTACTAAACATAATATCTGTTAGTACCCTGCTTCCTTCTCATTCCCAACCTTGTAGAAGAGGCAAGTACATCTAGTCTCTGAAAACATTGGAAAGAAGATGGGACGGTTAAAGGCAGTGGTACATCATTGTACCTTGAACCCTTGGCCAGGTCTGCCATAGGCTTTTTTTGAGAAATCACTCTATCTGTGTCATAATTTCTTATTATAAAGGAGACCTTGTTCTCTCTCTCCAATTTTGCATTTTCTTTCAGAGTGTAAGCCTTCTTTGGGAAAGAAATTTCTGTTTGCAACATGTATGTATAGTGGCCAAAACTACAGGGTTTGGGTTGTGCTGGGATTACACGATAACACTGTTGCAGACTATAGTAAAATAAAGTCATAGCATACTGCAGGGGCTGGATTGCTTACCCAAGTCCACAGCACAGGAAGATAACTTCAATTCAAGCATTCTGCAATCCAGAATACAACTGATGACTGCAGGTTGAGTGTGCGCTTAAATTAATATTTTCACATAAATTCTTAAAAATATTTAGTTTTTTTTATTATTGTTCTCAGATGCAAATTAGTGCAAATTGCCACCATGTCAGTTCTCATCTTCCTACTGTCTACCTGTCTTTGTTAGAGATAAACCTGCTTCTTGAAGGCCTTGCTAATTCTCCGGTGAATTTCCACAAATACCAACTCCATCTAAACAACGGTTTAACTAACACAGCTCTTTTGATTCAAAATATCAGGTATGAAATATAGATGATCACTCCACATGCTCTATCCCTGTCAATCAAATGAAAAGTATTTGACAGGAAAGAGTATTTCATGTGCTATTTGCAAGAGGATCCAAAGAGTTTGATAATAAGGGAGAGAAATAGTGTAGGATAGTGGAAGAAGGTACAGTAACAACAATGTTCAGTGTCAACCAGACAAGAGGAAAAAGAAGTTCATTGATCATGAACCACCAAAAAGAGTATATTAATCTCCACTTGGACAGCAACATTGAAAGTTAGGACTTTGGACAATACCTAGAAATGAAATGAATCCTGCATGCGGCAGAATCCAGGCAAGCCCTTGTGTTCACAACTGCTTCATTTTAAGTCTGCAGAAGTATAGGAAAATAGTGCTGACTAAACATCATGAAAACCACTGTTAAAGACTGACTCCTGTTTGGCAAAGTTGCAGTCCTACTTTGACGGTCAAAGATCCTGGCACCACTCCAACCTGCAGCCCTCTAATTCTAAACCTGGCTGTCATTTCTGTGGCTTCACTATCCTAGTACATATTTTCCAGTTTATGAAAACAGAAACAAATAGTTAATTAAGTAAATCTCTGAGGTTGACAATAGGCTAAAGGTTTTCAGGAGATCACTAAGCTGGAATCATGTTTATCACAGATACAAGTGGCCAATCAGTCCTTGCATTAAGATAAATGACTAGAATTGGTCTACATTAGTCTCTCACTAATGTGCTCATAGGAATATAACACCATTTAAAGCCTCTTCCAATCTGTATGCATTGGCTCCATCACCTGATGATGTTGATGTCCAAAAGAGTATGTTGCACCTTACACTGGCTTTTCAGCTCCAGGTCTGTCACACAAACAATACAAACTACCTGCCTCATACAGATAAATTATCTAACCAGAGAAATAAATACAAAACAGCAGAACATGAACTGAAGAATTAAATGACATTAAACTAGACAGATAATTTTGCTAAGAAATTTGGAAATAGATTAAAGATTGAAAAGACATTTATAACCTGTAGTGGTGTTTCAGACACTGGGAGCAGTGAGGCAAGAAAAATAAAAGACCAGCAAATAGATCAGAGAGGGCACAGAAAAAAAAAAATCATATAAGGGACTGAAGGAATTTTAAATGTGATCATCATTTCCCTCCCTGATTTACACAAATTTTGAGCAGAAACTCAAACAGTCAGTGACTGTGCCCATAAAACAGCACAATATATTTGTACTTCCTTATGTGGATGAGAAGAAGAGGGCAAGCAACATGTTATGGAAGAAATTAAAAAAACATTTTAGTGTGTAAAACTTCAACCATCAATTAATAATAATAATGTTACAGTCCAGGGAAGATGAGAAATCTTCCATGTCGTTTCTGGGGTATCTGATACTATGCAAATTTCTGAACTACCTACTTCACAGATACATATAAATGGGGGGTAGAATTACAGCACATGCAAAGCCTAAGAAATTTTAAGAAAATAATATAGAAGAGGAAAATTATCATTCCTATTGCTTCAACTGACAAACAGCTCACTACCACTGGGCTTTCAAAATACTTGTTTACTCTCTCCTGCTCCTGATGGCTTTCCACTTTCTTATTTGAGTTTCTGTCATTATTTAAAGAAATATAATAACCCAGGTTTGGAAAAAAAAAAAAAACAACAAAGAACACACACACATTTGGTAAGATTATTTTATACAGATAGCATAGAACACAGGGGAATGTACAAAATTAAGTGACAAGAGGAGCATATCCCATAATATGCTATAGTAGCAATGTGATACAGTAAACATGAGAGGACAGTGAGTCTCACTGAGTCAACACGCGATCCCAGTCTTTGTCCTTTTACAGATTAAATGCAGTGGGGGTAAAGTATAACACAAGGCTCAGATGCAGAAAAGATCTTACAAGAAGCAGGCTAATATTTATTGTTAGCTCCCTTTTTTAAAAGCTGTAGGTTTGGGCGACTGAGAGCTTGGAAAGTCTCTACCATAAAATGTGACATTACCAACTGTGGTGTAGTTAATAGTTACACTTCAGAGGGATGTATTTTATCTTTACTTGAATCTTACAGCAATTTTGATGATGTCATGCAAACAATTCCAGTTTGCAAGAGGATGTGGAGCTCTATAGAAAAAGGACTTTTTTTTTTTTAAGCAACTAAAGTAGTTTGGCACTCAAATGGGGAAAAATATTAATAACAGAATGAACGTAGCACTGTGCTTCAGGGTGTTTCATGTCCATTCAGATTTACCAAAGAGCCGAGCTTCTGAAAAGTAGTAAGTACACCTTATTTCATGCATCACTTGCAGTATACTGTTCTCTGTAGTTAGATTTCTGTATTTCTGCTGCACTAAAAATACCTTCATGGGAGATGAGAGGTGCTAGAACAACCAGATGGCACTTGCTTATAGTTCACCACCAGACCTGAATATTATTCTAAATATATGAAACATGATAAAAGATTAAGAAATGCCTGCATTATAATGAGAAATAAAGGTTTAAAACTAATTTGTTTTTGAGGTTATATAGTACTCTTAGCTAAGGCTTTAAGACATTAAGCTGGACAATACCAGAATTTGTCTGTAACTAGCAAATGCCAGCCTCATGTGAACTAGAAATGAGCTAGCCTAAGTCCCTGATTCTAGATATATTCACACACATACACACCTGTTGGCATAGAAATAATTCCAGGATTACAAAAGTATTATGCTTTTCAGAATCAAGGTTTATCCAGGGCTATTTGCCCTTCTACCTTACCCTGGTGCAACTAAGAAAAATAATATTTTTCAATTTACTAAATAAAATCTCTCTTTATGTCTTGGTTCTACTCTTGCAATGGTTAAACTACTTCCTCCGCATGCTGTGAGATTTTCCTATTTCACTCTCCTCTAGGAGACTTGCACATATAAATCCCATTAAAAGACACAATGAGTTCTTCGGGTTCACTTTAAAAGAAAAACTGAAAAAAAAAACCAAACAATGCCAGACATGGCTGAAGGGAACCCAGATGCTCACCCACTGCAGAGAGACCTTTTGTCACATATCAGCACTGTTGCCCTTGGAGAGGTAAGAAGTAACTCCGTGAACATTTTTTACACTCACCAACAGTTAATACCTGGAGTGCATTTGACTGATCGAGTAAATACATCTAATGCAAGTATTTACAGCAGAGCCTGTTTCTCCTTCATTATCAAGGGAACTCATGTCCAGAGAATGATCAACCTCATCAAAACTAAAATAAATCAGAGAAAGCATACCCAAAGACAGACCTTTTTCTCTTTATTTGCTCTAAGAAGTGCTCTAGATGACCAACACAGCTTAACAGTGTCTACAGTATAACATCTAAAGGTGAGATATCTAATGTCAGGTTTCCTGTATGCTAGACCCAGCTGATGAAGTGTGTTATACCCTTTTCTGCAAGACTTAGGACCCCATCAAGAGATTTGTCTCCCATGAAAATATTTGCTCATTCTTGCTTTGTTTAAACACAGTCTATCCTGTTAGGGTTTCTGCAGTTCTGGAAAGCAATCCTGTATTTCTTGTCATAAACCCATTCCAGTTTTTCAGCACACTGCGCTATACACACCACACTGCGCTATACACACCACACTCAGGTATGACCTGTTAGTGGTAACACCAGTGTCAAATATGGAAATTACACAACCTCCCAAATACAGCTGTTAATTATTATCCCTTTTGACTTCTTCAGTGCTCTGGGAGTGCATACTTTGGTACTCACCTATTAGGATCCCAAGTCTTTTTAAGGGCTACTCTCTCGTAGTAAAGTCCCCGTTGCTGTAAACATCCTGGGTTTTCACTCCTAGATGTGCAACTTCCAGTTAAATGGTTCAGCTCCGCCTCACAGAAACACCAAGACGCTGGCATGAGTGCTTCAAACGTCTGTAAGGTTCACCAAAAGATGCCCCATTACCTTCCTCATTTCCACACCTCTATTGCCTCTTAATTTTTTACAGGTCACTTCAGTCCACACTTCAACCCTTTCCTTGGGCCCTGCCAACTCAACCTCCTCTCTTCCAATCCTTCCCAAAGTTGTGCTCAAACTACTCTCTTCATGTGCAATACAAATTAACATTAACATTTCCCCATTTAAGCAGGATAATTTTTCCACCATATCCTGCTGCTCCCGTTTCTCCTTTCACCTCCTATCTACCCAGATCATTTTCAAATGCCAGCTGTGAACTTTTCCCTTCATTTCAAGCCCTGAAATCCACCTCCAGTACTCTCAACAGCCCTCACAAAATCCCATACAAGTTTTCACCACCCTGATAATTGCCTAATTACGGCATCCAAAACATTTTAATACTACTTTGATGCTCCCCGTGGGACACCCGCGGCCCCCAGCAGGTTAGGGCAGAGGAGCGGGCTCAGGGGTTTGGTCGAGGCGGTGAGAGGAAGCCCAGAAGGCCCCAAAACCTCAGAGACTTTCCGCCGCTTTTCCCTCAGGCCTCCTCAGCACCGCCGGGGAAGGAGGAGGAAACGCGGCCCGGCCGAGCCCAACGCCTGACCCCGGCCGACGCCGCGGGCCACGAACCTAGCGACCGCCGCCCGAGAGAAGCTGGGCGGGCGGTGGCCGCC
>JANHFX010024646.1:0-67756 GCA_027560015.1 Chloroceryle amazona
GGGCCAGCAGGTGACGTCCTGCCCACAAAAGCCTCCAGCTTCCAACTCTTGTGGAGTGCTCTGTGTTGGTTCAGACAATGGCCTGCAGCCCCCCATGAAGCACTGGCATTAGGTTAGAGGCCACATGGGGAAGATCACAGGGTGATGGGGGCAGCATCCAAGTGTTCAAGCAAGAAGCTGACGGCATCTCAGGAAGCACTGTACATACCTGGCCAGAGGCCAGAAATTCACTGGCTACAGCACTAACTTATCAGCAGCAAACTACTTTGCAAACAGCCTCCAAACAAGGTCCTACATAAATCAGAGCCTCAGACAGGGTGAGAAACCTCATCCACAAAACTCATGGCAGTGAGATGTCATTTCCTAAACAAGGCAGGGATGCAGAGAGCAACACCAGGGAGCACACCAGGAGGAAGACATCTCAGAGACTATCTTGCCACCCCCCTTGGCTCCTGTCAGAAATAGACTGCGGTTCCTGAAGTCCAACATTCATATTTTAACTTTGTCTTAGGCTGGCCATATTCTGACTTCCCTCATGGGAACACAGCCCTTAGGTTTGTTCCATCTCCACAGACTGCTTCCACATCCCCAATAACTTCAGAACCAACTGGCAAACCTCAGCCACAGTTAAAGTCCACAAGGCACTGGGTCCAGCTGGTCCTGGGGAAGCAGCAGACGGGTATAATCATCTCACTGCTGTAGCAGAAAGGCTACAAAATAAGCCAAGCCCTTCTTTATCAGGAACCACAGGATCTACCACTGCATCTTCAGACAAGTCAGTTTCCTTGTCTCTGCAACAGAGAGACTTTGATTTTTTTATGATCAAATGGTCCTTTAGAAGGATGTGTCATGCAGGGCATTTTTTAGATAAAGGGGTTTTCAATAAAAAGCCTTTCTAATCCTGTAAATGACATTATTTGAAATAACTCAAAGGCAGTAGTGAACCATTCTCAATCACCATTTAATGAACAAGAACACAAGACAATTACTACCATAATTATCTGCTGTGGTAATTTCACATTTTCTTTCATTAAGTGAATGAAAAATAAAGTTACCACAATTATTTGAGATTTTAAGTGGAGTCTTGCAGCCTTTCCACAGTTACTTGACTAGATGACACTACAGTTTCCTCTAACTGTCCAGATGACAAGGAAGTCCTGGGTTGCAGTGCCACGTACATTTTATAAGCAAACAGAAGAGAGGCAGTTTTAGGTACCACAGAATGTGGATACAGCTATTTTGGAGGCAGACTACGGGGCCAGATTTTGTTGTCTTCAGCATCAATAAACTCCAATGAAATACCATCTGATCAAACTGGGTGTCAGACAGATCAAAATCAGTATTACGCTGCAATTAAAAGCCCAGTTTCACTAGTAACATGCAGTCAGTGCCAGCCCCCTGGGCTGCAGGAGGGCCCATGCTGGCCCAGAAAGACCGCAAAGCTGCCAAAACCACCCAGAGGAGCAAAGTCATCTCCTTCCAGCAGTGTGGGATGCTGTTACGATTGGGAGGGGTCAGTCGCCTGTTCAGTCATGGTACCCGTGACATGACTCAGTGCACAGGCAAATCATGCACAACAAATACATTTTCAAGGCTGGGATCCTGGTTCTGATTCCTGGACAAGCCTAGTGCAGAGCTTTACTTCAAAAGGAGCTGCCTCAACAGCAATGTGTCTGTAGAGACCTGTTTGAGAATGCACCGGCTAGGGAAAAGTGACTGTCTCTTGTTTTAGTCTATAGAGTATCACTCAGATTTATGGGCCATCCATAAACTGCCCTGGCACATTTTAACCTGTGCCTTTTCAGAGAGCAATCTGTCCCTAGACCCTTGTTTCTGTGTTCTGTCCTTGCCCTTCTTTCACCATCCTCATAAAATTCACACAAAACTCCAACCACAACCATCTTCTGCAAATCACCAGAAAGACCTACTTACACCAACAAGCAGACTGGACACAGCACTCTGGAGTCAGGTGACTAGCTGCCTCCATTGCCCCTGCCATTAAATGTGACCACGCTGACCTCTCTCAGGAGTGCCACCAGCATTAGCAAGGCTGCTGCTGCAGTTAGGAGGGCATTAAACCATTCCAGATTTCTGCTCTGCAGTGAAGTCTATAAACCCACTGACCTGGTGCTGTTTGACAGACAGAAGAGTAGACATACAGCATATTGAGGCTATTAGCAACAGCCAGGCAAAATCAAATAGCATCATGCTATGGAATTAAACTGAAATGCAATAAAAATCCCAAATGCTAAAATATGGAGATCAACCTGAACTTTGTCACTTTACTGAATTACACCATGTTTAGTGACAGGGGTTGCTTTTCAACTGGAAAGTAACAGATTTTTCTGTCTGATATTGCTGAGATCTGGACATAAAAAGCAGTTTTCTGGGGAAGTGACAGTGGAAATGCAATAGATCGTCTGGAGGACGTTGCTTCTTTTCATTCAAAGGAATATCTACTTTAAGGAGAATTGAAGTTTTAATCAAAGTTCTTTCTCATGTTTGTCAAAAGCAGGGAAAAGTGACAACTGCTTGTTGGTTGTTGGCTCATGCTGAGCCAACCATTTGAATATTATTCTGGTTGATTAAATTTGCATTGCTAATAGGGAAGAAGCCATATGCCTCACACACCTGTAGAATACAGCTCCCGGTTTTGCAAGGTTATTAGCACACTATTATATTCTGGCAAGGAAGGATTTTTTCAGAGCAGGATGAGGAGCTCCCGGGGGTTAAGCAGAATGCTGCAGGTCCTCTGCCAGCACTCCCCTTCCCATGCTGTGCAGGTCCTCTCTGCCTGGCTCACCCTGCAGCCTGCTACACAAATGATAGCAGCAGATGAGGCAAGAAACCTGCCTCTTCCTGGGCAAAATCCCTTTGGCTTTAGCACAGAAATTTCTATCAGGGCAGCATGAAGTCTTGCTTTAAAAAAATAAAATAGAGCATGCAAGAGATTTAAATCCTATAGAATAGCTTATAAAGATAATGGAATTGCTGCTCTTTACCTGGCTTCAGCTGAATTTTATATGGCTTGGGTAAAAATTAAAGGTTTGTTTTTCCTGTTGCCCAATTAAGGACTTTGTCATCACTAGAGATCGTTGAAATTATTGCTTTCTCCTTTAGGTTATATTCAAAAAATTAAACAGACTTCTACTCCCCTTAAGACTTTGTAGAGGGATTTTATCCTGATTAGAGAGTTAAAAATTAATGCCACTCAGACAAGTCCCTTTGGATTCTACAGACTGCAGCTACTGTCTGCCTCCTCCAGGTATTTCAGTCAATGTTATCTGTAATTAACGTGATGTGCCTTAGCCACTGGCTTTTTCTCAGAGAATTTTCAGCAGTGGTAAATGGGAGCCAGCCCTGTCTGCTGTGAAAACCAAATTCGAATGCCAGGCAGGTCTAGTGTTGCCCCTTTCTGGCATGCAGTTTTATTAGCAGTGAAGCAAGTGCTATACTGTGAAAATTCAGTGTGCATTTATCTTTCCAGGCTAAGTATTCTGCTTAGGGATCACCTCTCAACACTTCCTCCCACCCCTGCGATATCCAGACTCAGAGACTGCATTTGTTTTTTCATTTAAAAGCTGTTGCCTGGTAAGAGGACAAAGGGTTCCAGGAAAACCAGTGAAGCTAACACTGTATGTGATACAGGTGAGAATGTGTTTTGTCTCAGGATGGACAATCCCTGCAGTAAAATCCCATAAAAGCTGAGATGCCCCATCAGAAGAGCCCTGGACAAGCAGTACTTTCACTAGTTGCCAAGGCCACTAACCCAGCCTCAGCATCTGAGAATTACAAGTTTCACTTTCTCCTGAACTTCCAAAACTTTATTGGGTTAATGGACAGCACTTTAAGGACAGCCAGGCAGAGATGATTTTCACAGCAATGCCATAGAAATTGCAATAAGGAGACAAGAGCTTATTTTTGTTCACAGGCACATATATGCATTCTCCTGCTCCACGGGTATTTATGGACACACACAAGGACAAAAAAAGTCTGTGCATGCTTTTCCCTAAAGCATGCTGATAATCCCAACCCAGCAAAGGAGATCCAGCAGGACAAACACCTCTTTTTTTTCAAAAAACTAAAGGAAATACCTGATGTAATGAACTCGGGGATGAGTCCATGCAGTAGCATCCAGAGAAGAGCCAAGCAGTGCCAGGGAGGAAGAACCAGATTGGCTCTCATTGCCGGGCCCAAGAAGACACCAGTAAGGAGACCTGGGGGGCAAAAGGGACATGGGGAGGGGGGTGCAGTGGCTGCAGGTGACACATCTCACCCAGCATTCATGCAAATCAATGCTTTGTTACAAATTCCTAAGGAAAAACTTGGCACTTGGGATCTTTAAAGACTCAGAAGAACAACTATACATTAATATAAGTAGAAAATGGGACATATTAAACATACACTGCTTTGGTACCCCCTGTGCTGGCTGGGGAGAGGCAGCACTGGCTGCATCCTCTTCTGACACACTGTGCCAGTCCCTTTCCACCTGCATCTCTCTCTTGGTTTAAAAAATATATCTGCATCAGGACAGTTGCTTCCTATCATGATGTCTGGAATCACAGGTTGTATTAAATACAGGGTATTTTTCAGGGCTGGCAAGAACATGGTTACTGCAGTCAGTTTGTCAGGAAGTTTTGCTGGGGTTCAATAGGAATTGCCTTTTTTAACTGCAAAGTCATACAGACTTTGAAAAAACTTGCTGTCAATTTCCCAGAAGTGTCTGAGGTGATAATTGCCATTTTAGAAATATTATGCTGGGAAAAAATTTATTTCAATTAATTTGTCAAATTATGAGGTGTTTTTAAAACTGCTGAAACATTTTGTTTGGCCATTTCCAAAACAAAAATATCTGGGATGACAGACAGGATGGGGGAGGCAGTGTTGAGATGAAACCACTTTAAAAATTAAAAGTTTTTGACATAACACAAGGCAGGAATGTCAAGCCCTCAACAATATCAGTAGGGCAGGAATTGAAACCACCCAAGGGAACCTTTTATTAATGCCTCAGTGCCCATGCAGGATTCACTGCAACATCAGCCACAGTCAGTATGGTGTTATTAGCTACCTGCTTTTCCTAGATTTCCAATAACTTGGCTACCCAAGCACAGGTGAGCTGCCTCCTCCCACAGCAGCCCTGCAGCTGCTGGTGCGGCTCAGCAGTCTGGCCAGCTCTTCCTCTTGTCTTTCCCAGAGCTGTAAAGGTGTCTATGTGGTTGGAAAAGGCTTGTTACAGAAAAGGGCAGCTCTGCTCACTGTGAAGAAAGTGCAGAGCACAGGTTCCTACAGCAGGTTTTTTCTACGCTTCCCCAGAGTTTACTCCTTCCCAGGCAAGAAAACGACAACCAAGGAAAGCAACAGTTGCTACCTAATTGCAATATTCTGAAAATAATAAATTTCCTTTGGTAAAGGAGCACGTCAACACGTACAGGACTAAGATTGAAATAAGGCTCCAAAGTAATGAAAAATGTGCAAGGACTCTAAAACAATTCCCTGCAGAACAACAGAGGCTCTCCCAGGCTCAGCATTGAGATCTCACCTCTGGGAGAGCTCATTAAAAACCACCTTCAGTACCGAGCAACGCCCGAGCTTGGGACAGGAGCAAAAAAACTCAGTGGAAGAGAAGAGGTTGGAGCTCTCTTCAGGGTGAACCAAGACAGCTGAGATGGTGTGAGATGGAGAAGCCTTTGGTATGGTCAACCATAAGAGACAGCTGTCAAAGCACCTTAGGAAAACAAGGCAACCCCTCCTCAGCCATACTGTACAGTAAGCTCAAGGACATGAGATGTTTCAGCACACAGATCTCCACTCTCTACATTGGGAAGGACCTTGAATGCTCTATTTAAATTTAATTTATAGAGAAGAAACCCAAAGTTTCTTAAAAGAGCACATCAATAAATTAGCATCAGATTTTGCTGCCCTGTCAAGGATTAGCAGTTTTAATCCATTTTGAGCATGAATTGGGAATTAGAAAATAGTGCTGAGATATTAATAACAAGCAGTTCAGTGTGTGCCCTTAATTTGCGTAAATTTAAAGGGTTGGTGTGAATTTTTACACAGAGTTGAGAAGGCTCTGATCAGATAGAATAAAAATGTCTTTAGCTTTCAGGCCAAAGCTGTGTTTTCCTGTTGGTTTCTGCATCAGACATTTGTTGGCTGAACCTGTTAGTACCTGAGGTATATATCAAGACTAACTCATTTTAAATCATTTGAGTGAGCAGGACTAACGGCTATGAAAAGAAGTACCCAGCTGGGCTTCAGCAGTGGACTGCATCTTTGACTTTTACCTTTAAACCAAAGCATTTCACATCCCTCTGCTGAAATTACCAGCAGGCTTCCCAGCCTGACTACCAGGACCTTCCTTTTGTAACTAGATCCTTTACCCCCAAGGGCAATAAAGCCATGTGCTCTAAGAAGAGGCTGGATATGGTCTTTCTCTGTCATGAATACTAAAAAGGGACCTACATTTTAAATTGGATGGTGGATCTTAAACAGACATCCTAATATCATAGAATTATAGAATGGTAGGGGTTGGAGGGGACCTCTGGAGTTTGAGTCCAACTCCCTGATAGTGCAGGAAATTGATGTGATGGAATCTGATGTGAAAATAATTGTTTGCATCCAAGCAGTGCACCCTGTTTTGTGGAAATGTGCATTTAAGCCTGAATCGTAAGCACCCGTATACTCTGCACGTGTTACTGCTGTTAATGCAGAGTGTGTCTGCATGACTCACGGTGTGCACTATGATGGGGAAGTGAAATCCAACACCTAAATCAACTTAAAGGCAGGGAGATGGGTCCAGGGCCTTGGGTTTTGAATACTGAGGCTCACAAACTCCATAGCTGAACATGCTTACAGATGAGTCCTGAAGGCTCCCTGCAACCCACTTTTCCTGCAAGTATAATGGGGTTATAGAAATGCCATAGCCCAGTCCAGGGGCTGTTGCAAAGGCAAGCACTTCCCAGACTGGGAAAAAAATCAGTTATGAGAACTGAAGAAAGTGATCGATAAGTCTTCAAATATAAATATGGGTTTGGTTTGGGTTTTTTTTGTTGTTGTTGTTTTTTGTTTGTTTTTGGTTTGGTTTGGTTTTGTGGGTTTTTTTTGTTTGGTTGGTTTTGTTTTGTTTTTAAAGGAAAACTTGCCATGAGGCAATATACACCCACGTTCAGTAGATCAATTTTCTCTTCACTTCAGCAGACTTTAGCCTCAGTAGCTTAATTGCTGTGTCTACAGCTCACAGATTACATGACAATAGTCCCTGCTTGGGAGATCCACACCACCTTTTGTAGAAGCTCCTAAAATGTGGGTTTCTCCCAGCCACATCAACTGAGTCACTTTTTCCATCCCTTTAAAATCCACATCCTATTTCCAACTAAATTTCAATACAGTGCTAAAAGAGCCCAACAGTGTAGAAGAGGAACTGTGCTGTATGTGCAAGCAACAAAGCTGCTAGGATACCCAACATACTTCTCCATGAGCTGCAGCAAGACAGCCCTGCATGCCCAGCAGTGATATCCTCCAGTCTCCTCCTTTTCTCTGCCCAGATGCTTCCTGCCTTTCCACCCCCGGGCACTACTGCAGTCCCTGCTGAGATCTGTGTAGCAAATGTAGCATTGTGGGTCCTGTGAATAAATAAAATAAAACAACACAGAGGTTTTCATCGTGATGGCCTGCACAAGGATGAAGTGCATGCTCACGTGTTGCTCCCGGATCTTTTACAAGACTGGAATAATTTGCAAAATCACTCTCCCATTGCAATTTCACACCATACTCCTTATATAGCACCTTGAATGTACCCATCTACACACACATTAGCTAGGGTTAAACTTCTGAGGCTGCATTAATTCATATTTGGACTGTGTGTGAACAGCAAACAAGGCAATGCAAATACCCAGAGGTCTGTCTGAGGTCTTCTGCTAAATCCCTCTGTCACCGATGCTTGCTCTCCCCAACCATTCACCTCACCTTTCCATCAGCAACCAGGAAAGTAGCTGAAGATGTGCTTGATAAAACAGAAGTTACCTGTTAGACTCCATGAGACAGTGTCTCAGGTTCATCCCACATAGAGGTGCTCACACACCCCTTTACACAGTCGCACCCTCTCTTTGGACGTGCTACCTGTGCACCTCTAGCCGAGGTGCTGTGCACAGGTGGGGATGAAGGAGATAAGGTACACCAAAGGACTTTTAAATTGACTGTCAGCACTTCAGGGAGAAAATTAACATACCTCGAGTTGTTTGGAGAACACCCACAACACCCGCTTCCTAGCGCAGACCTATGTATCATCGACTTAATGGGTGTTAATAGGCTGGTGCTTTCAAAGCTTTTCAGCCAGCACAGATATTTGCCCTTTGACAAACCACTTTGATCATTTATGCTACTAATTATTTTTAATTCAGAAAGTGTCACGTGAATTGTTCGAAATGTGCTGTACAACGGAGCATGGTATGGTTGATTACCTCCTCTAAACTTCTGCAAAACAACTAGCAAAAGTTTGGTTCAGGCATGTAAAAAAGGAAATGCAATTAATATAAATTGAGCTGCGAGTTAAGGTCCCCTTTATCCTCCCAGATAACAGCAGATGACATTAGGATAAGTTGTTCAAAGAACTTGAGACTAGACTGTGATATTATGGTCATAAATCACAGTGTCTTGACATAACCCATAACCTCATTTACAACATGCAGCTCATTCCCGTGGTCCTTGCTATTACACAGGAAAAGGCAGAGATGCTCCAAAACCAAGAACAGATTGCAGAACCAAAGTGAGGACAACAGAGACCATGCTCATCCATAGTTGCTTTCCAGTTGCTGAAAACAGTCCTTTTTTTTTCCAGGCAGAATGACAACAGTAGAGATCTCACCATGTCTCACAGTCACTGTACTGTACATCTATAATACAGCCTGTCCAAAGTTTTTCAACAGCTCAGAACATTTTCCCTTTTTAAAAGAACTGCTGTAGTTTAGCTGGAGCAAAATAAGTAGGGTGACAAAAAACAAAGCTAAACCAGTTTTGGATTGACCAAAGCTACTGGTACTGGTAATAAGAGCACTTAATTAGATGCAGAGTAAATTTCTGAGAGTTTCCATTTCATCAAGAAAAAAAAAAAAAAAAATTTAAAAAAATTTAAAAATCAGTGTTTGTAACTCCAGACAATTCAACCACCCATCAGCAAAAATAACAGCCAATTATCGACACAATTCTACTCATAACCTTTGTCAAAGAATGAGACGGGGCAGTGTCTCTGGACTGCCCTTGCATATGACTTGTGTTTACTGTGCATCAGAGTGTTTGCGTTCTCAGCTGGAAGTCTAGCACAAAGAACACACAGGATGAGCTCAAGTCATAACATTTTACCTGGGGCTCCTGAAGTCATGACTTTCAGACCACAGTGGAGACGTGAGTCACACTAGGTTTGCTAGAGCCACCACAAAGAGATGCAGCTAACCAGAGAAGCAGATAAGGAGGGATGCTTAATGCTCCGGCCAAGAAGCAACAGGTTGTTTTGGACATATACATCCATGGGCAAGAAATCCCGGACAAAATCTGTGACTCCACAGAGATGGAAAGCAGACTGGGAGCAATGTCTTGTCTCATGTCTTAGGGCGGGCAGAATCATCTAGCATGGCAGGGTGAACTTGCCCCTTATCAGACTTGTAAGAAGGCTCCTGTGACACATCATCTCCATGCAGAGTGAGTCAGATGACTGCCTCAGATGCTCCATCATTAGCTCTTGATGTTGGTCAGGAGATGAGCTCCCACCACAGAATGTTCAGGACTGCTGACTTGTCCCAAAGACCACCAAATGGTTAGGAAATTGTTTTTTAAAAGAGGAGGTATTTTCTTCCTGATCAGATCAGGTTTCAAATCTTTTTCCAGATAACAAATTGTTCTTAAGTAAAATTTTTCGGTGCTGTTTTTCTTCTGCTAGAATTAAAGTTATTTAGATTTCCTATCAATCGCTCCATACCAGTTTTGCTAGAATATCTTGGGCTAAGACAAACAGAAGTCAAAAGAACAGTAAGAAATAAGGAAAGAAAATGGTTAATCTATTTCTTCCCAGTTTGACCTTATTTTGGGATAGGCTATAACAAAGTGAAAGTAAATCTTTCAAAAGTAGAGATTCAGGTTTTAATCACCCTACTGAAAAATAGCTGTAAACAATCTATTCAAATGAAACAGGTTGAATGAATGAGGGGAGATGGGTGGTGCATCCCATGTCCTCTCTCCCTTTGTAACAGGCCAGATCAGTTTTTTCCACTTCCAAGTTGTTGACTTTATCCCAGAAGTAATCATGTTGCTGTCTAGCCAAGGAAGATTGATGCCTATCTGTGCTGACAGACATGCTGATGCCACTTTTCCTTAGGTTTCCAAGGTTATGGTTTGACAGTCCATTAAAAAGTACTCTATACTCTGACAAACTGTTGGGTTTAGCTGACTTTTTTCTCTCCCTTCTTCACTTCTCATAAGACACCTTCATGTTCTCCCCTCCATCACAGGGATTAGATTAGCACCCTGTTGTAGTAGCCTTTTTTGGATGATTTACTTCTTGCTCTTCTGTACCACGGAGGGGCACCATGGCATCCACAACAGGGCGCCCTCCCCACATCTCCTGCAGAGGTGACAGGAGAACATAAACTTCACAGCCATACACCACAAACTTGCTGGTTCCCTGCTGACTACACCAGTGCTGCCAGACATAGGCTACTGGGGGTCTGTAGACAGAGCACTGCCCTCACCCCTTCCTGCTGCACACAACAGAGCCAATTGCCACTGTTGCATGACCCAAGAGACCAAACCTGGACAGTGCAGATGTCAAGGTTACACATTCCCAGATTCATTCTTCTACCTGTAGATGGCATGGGTATACCTTGCTATCTCAAGCAGCTTTCCACCTCTGCTCTCTTGCTTACTAAGTAGCGTTCTACAGATCAGCACTTTTAAGTATAAAGTACTATCATGTGGGTGACATTAACTCCCACCAGATGAAACAAAACACCTATATAAATATCTGCTTGAAACACCAGTGCTTTTAAGGCCATTGAAAGCAATGCTCCAGTGTGAGAATCAACTGGAGGAAATACTGCACTTTGCTTTGCAATGAAGATTTCCCATGGCAAATACGGTTGCCCACAGAGCAAAAAACAAAACCCAACAAACCTCCAAAGAGATAAACATTCAGGAGGAAACCATCTGAGTGACATTCAAGCTCTATGAGAGCTGTAGAACTACACCTGTGAACTCCACTCACTGAGGAATTTCTGAGCAAATAATGCCACTGAGACAAGATGTAGGAGGCTGTTCTTCAGAGAAGCAGCTTATCTGGCTGAATTTGCAGCCATGCCCGTGTATCTTTGGGCTGGTTCTGCAAAAAGTATTTAATTGCCTCGAGGTTCAAAGAAGCAGGTAGTGAGAATGACAGGAAAAGACAAAAACCCTGACGAGTGTGACTGCAAGGAGAATGAGGTACCTCTGCATTTCTGTAACTCCCAGTAACCATCCCTCCATCATTTTAACCAGCTAAACACCCTTGTAAATCAGGTACACAGCATATTTATTTAGGTACTCCTGAAAAGTTTATCCTTAACCTTAACTAGAAAACGTGCGTATTTTTCCAGAAGTCTGCATTTGATTAAAATAAGAGATTTACTCCATGCAGAAAACAAATCTCACTACAGAACTTTAATACTTTCAGATGAGAACCCTCCAAAAGTGACTCTGTCTGCGGGAAGCTGGCTGTCAGCTGTAAAACCCTGCCTGATGTAATGCTTCTCCTCTAGAGAAAAATGACAATGAAATTCATTTGGGGCACTCCGTTAAGCTGCAGTGTTCAGAAGCCATTGCTGCAAAGGCTTCTCACACGACACCGCTAGCACCTACTTGCAATGCACCAAATTAAGTGTGTAGGCAGGACTGCAGAGAAGTGAAGTCAAAATAATTCGTATGTGCAGCTACCTAGAACACTGCTTTAAAGACACAACAGAGGCCCTGAACATGCTTTATTGCTTCTCACAGCCAGACACCAGAATTTTCACTATACTTACAGCACCGAGCAACTTCAGTTCCCCTCAACTCCTTACTTGGAGAAGTAATGTCACCTTAGAGCAATGGTTATATGCT
The DNA here is from genome assembly GCA_027560015.1 of Chloroceryle amazona. Classification (NCBI taxonomy): domain Eukaryota; kingdom Metazoa; phylum Chordata; class Aves; order Coraciiformes; family Cerylidae; genus Chloroceryle; species Chloroceryle amazona. Next base: position 12,124 of record JANHFX010024646.1, read on the forward strand.
GAGAGTAGCCTCTCCCTCTAGCTGGGGGCAGCTCTGCTAGTCATTGCAGAGTATATAAACCACACCTGTTTTTGAAAATGATAAAGAATTTGAAATCTGGGCATACTTCATACTGTGGACATGCCAAAAGTTAGAAGAATTAAATAGAAGACAGAATAAGCATTAAATCATGCATACATTAAGGACAAGGCTTCACTGTGAAAAAACTGCTCTGCTAATTATATTTTCTGCTTCTTTTTGTAGTTGAGGAAAGAGTAAAAAATGGTAGATTGAAAAATGTCACAGAGAATGATATTTTAATAATGGCTTCTGTATTTTGAGTTTTTAAAACACACCCATACCCTTCAGTGAGTTTGAAACATAAACCTCCACTCTTAAGTGACTGAGAAGATACCTTGGTCACATGCATAAAAATCCTGAGTTACTCTGTGGCATGAGCCATAATTAACTGTGTTTACCCTTTATGAAAGGTGAAATAAAGCAACTGGAAATGCAATTAACTTCTTAATGCATATGAAAATACATAGGTAATGTCCCTAATTGTACAGAGATACTACATGTATTTAGTACCCTGCACCAAAATTCAGCCTTAAGCTAGAAAGCCATGGAGAAAATGGGAGTGGAAGCAGAACACTCTTTTACAGACCTGTGAAACATTTGGGCTGTGTTTCAGCCAACTAAGATGTTTCAGCTCAGATCAGAATGTTACAGGACAATGCCAAAAGCACCGAGTTGGTTCCCTTTGGTTTTGTGTACCTAGACTTCATCTTGATTTAATCAAGATAAATTGGCACTGACTCATAATTTCCTATATTCAAGGATTCCATAAACACCTCTAGCCAGTCCTATGCTATGGAAATTGGTATAGAAATTGAGACAAGCCTCTCCAAGATATTCTAAGTACTCAAAATAATAACTAAAGTTGTCCTTAGATCTGTATTTTTGGTGCTTGATTTCTCAACTTTTAATACCAAAATCATTATTTCCATCTCACTTATAAATCATAAACATTCTCTAATTTTGTCCCTCACTTAGATACAATTAGAAATTAGGAAGAAGTTCTTTACAGTCAGGGTGGCGAGACACTGGAACAGGTTGCCTAGGGAAGTTGTAAATACCCCCTCCCTGGAAGTGTTCAAGGCTGGGTTGGATGGGGCTTTGAGCAACCTGCTCTAGTAGGAGGTGCCCTGCCCATGGCAGAAGGGTTAGAACTAGATGATCTTTAAGGTCCCTTCTAACCCAAACCATTCCATGATTCTTCTTCACATGGGATGCGAAGGCATCTCACATTACTTACATCCAGCGTTCATTTGGATACTGGATGTACTGCATCTGGAAACAACATTTCTTCTCCCCCTCCAGTGCCATCCCAAAGCTCACGTTCTAAATACATCTGGGCAAGTTGTCCTATCATTCCCCTAGCAGAACTGCAAAAGTTGATGATTTTTTTTTTTTTAAATTACACTATTTTTAGTAAGGTACAGAGAGTCCTTTGGGTTCAGCCATTCCCCCTCTCTCCACAGTCTCCACCCTCAGTGCAGTTAGAGCAAAACAACACAAGTGCTAAGGGCACAGGAGGTCTTGACTGCTTGGGATGAGCCAAGCTAGAACTGATTTGCCTCTGGGGCACATCCAGTTCTCACGCTTTGAGATGTTTATAGTTCTACAGGCAGGGCTCGCCTGGGGTTTTTGAAGAGCTTGACTAGTATGGCCAAGTCAACTGTTTACCAAGGGCCTCCACAAGAGAGGTGGTTCATTCCTGCTGTGTCTTCCACTACTCTCTGGACTCGTAATGCCACAGAGGTGCCCCTCATTATGGTCAAATCGTATACCAGAATCTCAGCCTACTAAAGTTGTGGGCATTCAAATGGCAGTAATCATCTCCTCGACCTTCAGCTGAGTTGAAGTCTTCCCTGGAATTAATGGTCTACAAATCTCCTAAACGCAGCTACAGGCTGCTGGAAGAAATAATATTGATCTTCAGGGAGTCATTACTGGAAAATAAGTGTCAAATTTGGAACACAAGCAGCCTTAGGAAGTTGTTAAGCTAGAGTTTTCAGGAAAATGAAAGCTTAGAATAACTGCCTAGAGAAAGCTGGTATCGTCATTGATCATTAATGCCCCAAATGAAGGGACAGCCTTGAAGTCCGTGAGCCTCCAACAATCTCTCTTGCACAAGGGTCTTTAGAATGAGATTTTGCTAACAGTGCTTTTCACCACACCTCATCATTTCTGGGTCTCACAGATGAATAATTTGGCTGAAGAAAAATATTTGCATCAGAATAATTCTATTTCCCCAACGCCAATTAATATCCATTAGGGTTGACTTCTGACAAAGCTTGGAATGATATGGGTGTTCCAGAAGGCTGGAAAGAAATAAATAGATGGCCAGAATAAGCAGATGGCCAAGAAGCCATTATCTTGTGTGAACCCCAAGCAAAATCACAGAAAAGTTGGTATTGTACACAAACATGAAAGAATTAAAAGATAGCATAACTGAGTGCCCTATCAAGAAACCTCTTTCTTTGTTTTGAAATTATCAGTTCTGGCTCATAAAGATCACTGTGTTGGTTCAACATGTTTCAGTGAGTTTTTTCACTTAAGTGAGTTTATGATCCTGGTGCTGCAGGATGTTATGGAGTAAAGACACAGCTATATATAAGTCAATGTAGATCAAAGTTAATTAAAAGATCATTAACTGATAAATCTCAAGTAACTGTAGTATCATCCATCATAAACCTTTTCACACTGCAAGCTGAGTTCAGGCAAGTCACACTTGATTTCCCATAGAGATGAGAAGGCTTATACAGGAGTAGATACCACCAGTCAGCTGGCAGGTAGCAGCAGCCTCATTAGGTCTGTGAGATGCAAACAAAGCTGCAATTTCAGATCTGAAATGAAGACACCATGTCTACATAGCTTGGTACTTGATCCAATCCTTCTGCAGAGCAATGGACACTCATCCATCTCTCAGTTGTGCTGCCAATGGAGCATTACCTGACTGGCTTCTCTTCATGTTGGACAAAGTGCTGTATAGATTCTCTTCTTGCCAAGTCTGCTTAGATACCTGTTTTCCTTTTATCTGAAGATACAAAGACCTGTTGGAACTGTCACCCCTCTAACTGGTCATAATCTGTCTTTTTATGCTTTTTCTGGGTTCTTTTAATCAAAGTGTACTTGAATCCGGAAAACTCTTTCAGCATAATCTCCCTCAATGCACATACTCTCATCGACCTCCACCTAACCAAATTGTCATCCAAGTATTTTCTTCATCTCTGGATCACTGACACACTGACATTGATTTCCTTCTAGCTTGGAAAACGTGATCGTGTCCTACATGCTTCTGTAGAATATGATTGCATGCTCTAACAATTGCAGATTCTCCTTCTCTCCTACTATTCCTTGTGTTTGGGAGAAGCTGCTTCTACACCTCCACAGAACACATTGCCCTCCTTCAGACCCTATCTTGCAAAAAGCCCTTTCTGCAGTACCACCAAACTTATCTTACCTGTACATTACTGCACTGAGTTCAATAAGGTCCAAGTTCCTAAGAAAAGGTGCTGAGACTTACACATATTCCTACTAGAGTCATTTCCAGGTTTATAAACTAGAAAAAAAAACAGAAAGCAATTTCCCATCCATATCCAGATGTCTGAACTGATACTTTCACAGTAATTTCTTGGTCCACTAGGATTGTATTTGCTACTCACATGAGTGTCAGCACAGCAGGAATAACAAGTCTGTCCTTACCAACACTGCTGCTTCTCATTTGCACAGGGGCTGAGGGACAGAACTGAACATGCCTCCAGACTGCCAGAGCTGTGTGACACACCATCCTTCCAGCTTTCAGAAAAACCCTCATTACAGATTTATTCATCCAGCAGAAGTTGTGGCAAATCAGAATTGCTCAACACTGGAGCATCAATGCACTGTGTTTTACTGACTCTCATGTTGCAGCTAATACATCCCTCTTGAAGTGACGGGCTGTCTTCCTCCTCATATCCCAGGGCATGCAGATGCAAACTATTGAGGAAAAAAAGCATTCAAAGTCTGTCACCTGTTGGGAGACTTCTCTCCTAGTCAGTGAAATGCTGAATTTAACTATCCCTATGGCTGCTTTGTGTGGAAACAATCCAGTCCAGATTTTAGACTATACACAGGGTAAAAACTCACCTGGAAGGTCTTAGAACACAGGTCAGACCTGCTCCTCACACAGAAGGATGTTCACACACCAAAAGTAACAGGTGGGACAAGGCAGCGAGGCTGCCTGCAGAGATGTCTCTGATATCCTCAGGAAGAGGTACTCTGCGGACTGCAGGTCCAGATCTGTTAAGAATAGGTTCAAACTTTAGAGGCACACAGTTTTACTGGGGGAAAACATCTCAGGCAAGTAAAGGCTCTGATATCTCACTGCTGTCTTCCTTTCCTGTTATAAGTCTTGCCTACATTAAAAATCTCTGGAAGTGGAGAGTAAATTCAAGTAGCTTTTGGGAAAGAAACAGTTTTACTGAAAGAAGACCCATTAAGTCCAGTTAAAATTGCTGGGGGGTGGGGGAAGGAAAAAGGAGCAGTTTTGTTCCTGACCCGGAGGCTCATATCCTTAGTCACAGCAGGACAGCACAACAGTGTTTTTGAAAATGCAGGGAAACATCTAATCCTGCCTCAGCAGGGAACATGAGCCATGTAAATACAATCCCTTGGACACTAACTGATGCTCCACACACATCTGTCCAGATGCAGCCTGGGTCCTCCCTTCCTTATGTCTCCACCTTTATCAGGCTACTGGCCTTTTCCAAGAGGTCTGGAGTGGGACTGGTAGCTCTGCAGCTGCAGATCTGCACTGCCAAAAATTTACAATACATTTTTTTTTCCTGTGTGGTCCTGTTACAAACAAATCCCATTTTATTTACCAACCGCAATCAAAGAGGCAGGACTGAGAGTTACTGCTGTGGAAGACAGCAATGTCAGCACACAATTTCAATTACTTGGGTTAGACAGCCTATTTCCATTACTGTTAATGGGCTTTATGCATCCGTTCTGCTGAGAATGTTACTGAAAGTCTGTGCCTCATTATGACCCCAGAAGTTTTTCTTCCCCAACGCAGCTTTAAAAACAAAACAAACAAACAACATAAAATGCAAACAGAATGAACGCTGCATTAATCACTGCTGTAGCTTTGGGCCATTTGCAATGCCTCTGCCTCTCTGCAGTTAGGTATTTTATTTTCAAGAGATGTCTCTCCCCACTCCTGGGGTGAAGCAGTTGTCTGAAGTAGTCTGTCCACTCAGGGTTTATACATTGCCTGGACTGGGAAGTTCCTCTTTCATATCTCTTCCTAGATAATTGGTTTGAGCTCCTTGGCTTTGCTAGGCATCTTCAGGACCTTGATCTGTTCTTGAATTAATTCCTGTTCCTGAATTAATACTCCATGGGGAATCTCTTTCCTCAGCCATTTCACACATGGAAGGCACAGGCTTGGATAAGCATTCACCCCAAAGAGGTGCTGGGAAGGAATGTCTGCCTGATAACAGTGTGCTGTCATTCATGTTCAAAAAGCCCGTGACTGTATCTTAGGGTGCTAATAAACAGTTAAATGTTTAAATGCAACAATGAAAATGAGAATGTCAACACCTCTTTGTCTCTTGGATGATTTCCAGAGGAGCTCTGTTTGTTAAATAAGGAACCATGACATGGCCACCTGTTTAGCAAAGGCTCTGCAAGCCTCCTGCTAAACTTTGCATTTCATTTTTCTTAAACTGTTTATATACACAGGAGGGCTCAATCCTAACTGAGCTTTAGGGCTTCCTGGTAATTTTAATAAAAGGTCAAACCGAGAAAGGAGTGTTTGTCTGCTGAAGCAGGCAGGCAAAGCTCCCAAGACCAGTGCTCCTGTACAAGCTGCAGCTCAGAGCGATGCCATCAAGGAAACTCTAGAAATTTTGCTCTTGTTCTTGAGTTTGGTCATGCTTTAACACCAAGGACTCTGTGAAGCAACTACTCCAGTAATGGTGTACAGTGGGATGTTTGGATTTATGAGTTGGATAAAATGGTTACAGGTGAAATCATAGAACAACAGATGTGTGCAAGAATCTCCCATGAGGCTGGGCTCCCACATCCCAGCTACTGGAAGGAAAAAGGCTTTTAAAAAAACACCATCCTCTCTCTCTGCTTTGACTTCTGTTTCTTGGACATAGCCCCTTCCCTCTTTCTAGCCACTTTAGTTACTCCAAGAGTATTCTGACACCTTCAGCCTCTTAAAATCACTCAACTCTTTTCATTTTAATGTCACTTAAATGTCAACTGGATTAAAAATAGATTTGCAAGACACAAATATCACTCCACACTAAGTCCACTACTGATGGAAGCTGTCCACAGTAACACGGATGTTATATAGATGGTCCTCCTGACCCCAGTGAGCTGAAACATTTCAGAAGTCTTGTCAGCCCCACAACCTACTCCTGGGATCTGCCAGAGGGCACAGAAAGACTTTTCCAGTCTCCTCCAAATATCAAGGTAGCATAAGCTGGCCTTAGTGTAACAATCACAGCAGATCAATGCTTAAATTGATGCTTTACATTAGCTGAAAGTCATACCTCAAGACTACTGAAGAATCTGGAATAGCTATAGGCAAAGTGTCAACAGCTTAATTACCAGTTTAGAAAGTGTGGAGAAATAGAACAGTTTCTGTTCAAGATTGTGCTCCAGGTAAAATTCAATTTCCAGGGCAGCCAAAAAAAGCAGAAATGACATCTTTGGCTATGGCATTAAGAAGAAAGGCTTCTTACCTATGCATGTAGGTGAGAAGCATGTACTTTGCATGTAAATGTGGGCTGGGCTTCTTGGAGAATCAATTCAGCAGCAAATGCAGCAGGGCCTTGAAGAACCCCTCAGCACTCTGGTTTAGCAGTTGAGCTCCCTCTGTGGAATATAAAGAATAATTAAGCCCAGTGCTGGACAAGGAGTCACCATAGGTTGCTGAAACAAAGCAAAGGCTAAGAACATTTCAGTGTCAAATCCTGCTCCCCTTTGGAAACTTCTAGCCTAGCAGTTTTGCCGTTGCAGTGCAGACCCCTCCACACAACAAGGGTAGGACAGCTGATGCAAGATGTGCCTTGTTCAGTTATCTTCCATTGACACCTAGGAACAGGCTGTGGCTCCTGGTAGGTCTGTGACTTTGAGGGGGAAGAACTGGAAGTCTGAAACAGGTGAATGAAACCAGGCTGGGGAACCAGCTAATAGAGAGTGTGGTTTGGGAATGGCAGAGGCAACTGTGAGAGCAAGGTATCGCAGAGGAGATGAAAAGAGAAGTACATGCAGAGGGACAAGAAGACCCAGTTCTCATCCCAGCTTTCCCCATGCCTGTGTATGACCTTGAGCATGTCATTTTACCTCCACACTTCCGTTTCCTGTGCACTAGGACATGAACTACCTTACGGCTGAGAAAATTTCTTCCTACTGACCTTAACACAGTGACCATAACTGAGATGTCTGGCCTCTGATGTACTCCAGTTGTAAATGTGCTAACAAGGAATAGGATGTACTCAAAATGTGTGCTCAAGTACAGGACTAATGCTGTGAAAAGGTAAGTATTCATCCTGGAGATGCATTAATGGTTGACATAAAAACAGCCAAGGTAAGGAAAGTATGGCTGGGGAGAGTAAAAGAAAATAAAGATGCCTTTTTCTGGGGTCTGCCTGAGGCTGGCACACAGCCTGTGCATGTGTGAGGCCCTGTACAGTGCATCCCCCACACACCCCACTGAAGAGTGGCTCTGTGGGGAACGGCTGGGCAAAAGGAAGGAGAGGGCAGGAGCCTGGCCGCTGGGATTATCCACACTGTCATCACTTGGGAGGAAGAACCAGGCCCCAGCATCCTGGATTCACAACTGAGCCTGCAAAACTGGTAGTGAAAAAGATGGAAATAGGATCTTTGTACCTGTAGCGTTAACATTTCTACAGAAAAATTCTGAGATATACTTAATCCTCTTTTTAAAAACTGTCCTGGTTTGACTAAGAACACAACTAACTCTGTTTAGTGATTTTACTTTTCAGTTCAGTTCTTCTAACTTCACTGTCTGAAGTCAGCAGCCTGTTTTCCCAGGCAGTGTCTGCTTCCAGCAGTGACAACAGCCCGTGTTTAGAGTTAGTACCAAGGACTGGTGTGTAGACCAAGGCCACTGCTGGATCTTGTGCACCAACCACATTGGGGTGTCCAGAGAAGTGAAAGGCTGCACCTGCAGGGAGGAGCGGGCAGGGCAGGTGACCCCAAACTGACCAACAAGGTATTCCAACCAATAGATTCGGTATAAAGCTGAGGGATCTGGAGGGTCTGTGGCTCTCCTCCCCTCTTGGACCACTTTGCCAGCTTTGCTTGGCTTGTCTCAAGTCCTCCTTTGTTTCCTTCCTCAGAGCATCCAAGGAGGACTCTGCCTGTTCTGCCCTCGATCCCAATCAGTGCGTCCCTGAACCCAGCCAGTATCAGCATCCAGCTCCTGCACACAGCTCCCGTCTGCTGCAGGGCCTGGTCTGGGACCCCCTGGTGCCTGCTCCACAGCATCAGTGGTGATGGTGATGTAATTACCATCAGGGGGGTTGGGTTTGATACTGGTTTTGTATATATTAGTATATATTCCATTAATATTATTTTCATTAAAGCTGTTCTAGTTTCCTTTTCTAATCACTAAGTCTCTCTCCCTCATTGGGGAGGGAGGAGGGTTAACAGAGAGTGTCTGTTATAGGTCTAAGGGGCCACCCTGACCCTAAACTGTGACAAAAAGAAATAAAAGGCTTACCAGTAGTCTGGTTGTCTCTGAGGAATGAAGTGTCTCTGCCAGGCATATCATTCATTGCTATTTTTGGTTTTCTTACACCAGCTCTCAGCCTACCTGAGCGGGCATGAAGACACCATACAGGGAAGGTCAACACCACAGTCACACATGATGGTCTGCAGGAGCTCCTACTTCCTTTACAGGCTTCACTGGAAGAGAAACACTGCTGCTGCATCGCAGCCTTGCCTGGAGTTTGCTTCTCAGTTACGATTTTGTGCCTTGTTCACAAAATATTAGTTATGCTATAAACCCAGAAGAGTGATCAAGTTTTTTTTCATTTGTTATTCCCTGTGAGGAAGCCCTGCAAACTCGGAGGTGTGATTTCAACAGGCAGTTTGTCATTCTAGACCAGGAAAGAGCAACCGCCACTGATCCCTCAAGGACACAGGATAATCAGCATCCATCCACTGCCCTCCCCTCGAGACCTGTGGTGCCTGGCAAGAACGCTGCGGGATCGCTTGTGGCCCTTTCTCCAGGGCAGGGGAGGAAACCACAAAGCAAAGACTCCAGCTATCACTCAAACAGTTGCTAAGTGTCTTCTGGTGAGTTGTACAAATTAAAGAAATTAACAGCATTTCTGTTTCTCATCTGTGCCCGTGTGTGTCAGTTTAACATCTTCAAAAAGCTGGAGCCATGTTTTGCAGGATGGGCTTGGGCCACTTGGCGTGACTCTGCAGATCACCCAGGCTCTCCACAGTGAGCATCACCTCCAGATCCAGTGCTTTTGCTTGGAGACCTGCTCTCAGGCAGTTCACATGCAGGTCCTCCCTGCATTCCTCCAGCCCCTGTGAGAACATAGCAAGTGCAGGCTATCAACATTCAGGATGAGTTTGGGGGACACGAGGGACTATTGGGCTTTTGTTGTTACTAGTTTCATGCAAGTGTTAGAGATTTCTTTTGCACTCCCAAATTATATGCAGTGCAGATCAGCTTCAAAAGCCCTTAGTCCTCATCACACTCATGTCCTTTAAGACACAGAAATCACTTTAAAGTCAGCAAGGAAAAAAAGCCCTGCTGTCTTCCAGCAACTAAATGGGGCATACCCTAGTGCTGACAGCAAGATTGACTGTAGCCTCTGTGCACCATGAGATGATAAAACCCTTATTGGCACAGATTACCAACCAGATTGCTTGTCTACAGATTAATGCAACAGTGTGAGTCCTCTGGGTGACTGCAGAGCAGGAAAAGCACGAGGGGAGAACTTATTTGCTCAAATGCTTTTTGTATTTATCCATCAATCACCAAGGGGAAAAAAACATTTCATGAGCTTAATTCCAAAAATATCTTTGTATACAGAGAACAGAGAGCTGTGAAAAGTACCCACATTAAAACAGGAGAGGGAGCAGCCCCAAAGTTCATAAAGGCAAGCCCAAAGCTGATGCCAACTGCCCAGGGTCAGCGTGCCCTGGCACCACACCTGAGGTCTCCCCTCCAGCCGTGAGATTTCCTAACCTACCTCATTCAAGCAGCACACAGGAATAACATGTAGGTCATGACTTGACAGAAGAGATGTAACACATGAAGCAAATCATTCATCTTCTTGAGAGCCTTAACAAATTATTTCCATTTCCATTTTTAATTCACCACCAAATATGGTGAATTAAAGAGAAGCTAAGAAATTTTTCTTACGTCAGGGAAGATGAAGGAATAGCCCCATAATTAGTTAATTTTCAGTTAACTCTGCACTGAATTATGACAATTGATAGCTTATCACCCCTATTTCATGCTCCTTATCCAGTCACTGTCTTGCTGGCTGCAAGCAGCCATAGGTGGCACCCCAGGGAGGGGTCCGTCCTCCCTAGCCCACCACCCACCCCACCTCAGTGATGCTACTGCCACTGACGCACAGCCATTGTACTGCCAAGTGGAGCCAGGCTCTAGCCCCACAGCACATTGCACTCACCACCAAGTCTTGGGCTGCTTCCAGGAACCCTGCAAGGAGTTGACCCAGGAGCTTGGAAGGTTTCTCCTCCTCCAAGAGGTTGTCAGGAATCAGGGACCTATTGCTCAACCAACCAACCCAATTTAGAGAGCTGTCTAATTAATGAGATACTGTTCTGATGCTTGCAAGCATGTAGGTGCCTGGATAGCACCCAGGTCATCCTGGGGTGCTGTGCCTGGCCTGCCTGATGCCAACATGTTGTGGCAGCTGGAAGTATTAGCTTGGCACCCCTGGGAAACTCAGTCCCCCCACATTCGAAAACTGGCCTCAGACATGAAAATGACTTAGAAGATAGACACCCACTGTGCTAAACTATGAAAGCAGCACATTCTTATTTGTTTTCTTTTTTTTTTAATTTTCCTGAGCTCAGCTATCCCTGAAATATTTTACTAATTAAATTACTTGAGCAAATTTCTCAGGAGACAATAAACATCACAGACTCATTTGGCATAAGGGAATTCTTCTAAGCTGAATTGACTCTCCTACATTAAAATTGAGATCTGCTGCTAAATACTTTTTCTCCCCTAAAGATCAGACTATAAATCCAATAATAATCACAATGATATATTTACCAAGGAACTAGAGGGAAAAAAATAATTGAAATACTCAGTTCCTAAATATATTCCAGTGGTGGGAAAACAGAATCTGATTCCATTTCTTATGTAAATACTTTTTGCCAGTCCTAGTATCCTTTAGGAACCACTTTAGAAAAAAAAAAAAAGAGTACCACCCTGCAAGTGCCAAAGCCGTGGGTGCTCCTCACCAGCTGTCTGCACGCTCAGGAAGAGGCCGCTCCCCACCAGAGCACTCACAGCCAGCAGGAAAGCTGGCACTGGTCACTGGGCAGGCTCATCCCAGGGACCAGGATGCCTCGCGTGCAGGTGCTGGAGCACTTTGCACCACTTCCCAGCTAACTCACTCTTCTCTTCTGCTTGCCTTTGCTATACACTGGCCGAGCTGCGCTCATCTTTATTATCCTTTCATGCTTGGAGACCAGCAAATGAAGTGAATGAACTGGGTGTTCATCAGCTCTTGTAGAGTCATTGGGCACCTCCAAGCCTCCATAAATCCAGAGTCGTGCTGCCGCTCGCACAGCCTCTATTTTGCCCAGTTCAATGTAAATAACTCATTGTCTCAGGTTTCTGAACACAATGAGAGCAATAACAATTATAAAAATAATAATAATAATAAAAATTGACATACCGTGGCCATCAGCACAAAAACATTCCGGCCATCAACTTGACTAATTTTTGTTAATTATGCATGGGACTACACACAGTATTTGTTTTCTGTCTTTCTGCAGATACTTTTGTTTGGGCCATAAAAGTGACTTCACATGGACAAAAAGAAAATATCTATGAGAAATGTTGCTGCCAAAAGCAAAAAATAAGAAAAAAAAAAATCTTCCAAAGTAATTTCAAAAGATTTGGGTTCAGGCAACAGGGCACCACTTAAATTACTTTAAGTTAAAAAGAAAAAGTAACATCACCATAATAGCACTATCTGAGCACAAGCCAGTCCAGTGGATTTCATTCAGGACTTGAATAAAAAACTGCTGGAAAACTTGAAAGAGAAAGTCAGTATTGACTTGCGGTATTTGCAGTTATTTTACTGATTAATTTTTTTAAAGTTACACAGCAAGAATTGGTTAGCACAACCTAATGGGGCTACCCCAGCACCCCCCATAATGGCTTGCACCAAAGCTGGGGCCCACATCTTTCTGAGAGCACTCAACCATCCACTCTGATCCCTACCAGGGGGTAGTGGGTTGACCCTGGCTGGACACCAGGTGCCCACCAAAGCCACTTTATCACTCCCCTCCTCAGCTGGACAAGGGAGAGAAAAATATAACCAAAGGCTCATGGGTCGAGATAAGAACAAGGAGAAACCATTCAGCAATTACCATCATGGGCAAAATGGACTTGACTTGAGGGAATTGGTCTAATTTAATACCAAACCAAATCAGAGTAGGGCAATGACACAAAGTAAAATCTTAAAACACCTTCCCCTCACCCCTGCCTCCTTCCCAGGCTTAACTTCACTTCCAATTTGTCCTACTCACCAGCAGCACAGGGAGACAGGGAATGGTGGTTGTGGCCAATTCATCACACATCATCTCTGCCACTTCTCCCTCTTCACCTTCTTCCTCTGCTCCAGTGTGGGGTCCCTCCCATGGGGTACAGTCCTCCATAAACTTCTCCAGTGTGGGTTCATCCCAAGGGCTGCAGTTCCTCATGAACTGCTCCAGTGTGGGTCCCTTCTATGGGGTATAGTCCCTGAGGAACTGTCCTACTAGGAGACCTGCTCCAGTCTGGGCTCCTCTCTCCACAGGTCCTGCCAGGAGCCTGCTCCAGCCTGGGCTTCACATAGCATCATAGTCTCCTTCAGGCATACTCACCTGCTCCAGCGTGGAGTCCTCCATGGCCTGCAGGGGGAGGGGACAGCCTTCCTCACCATGGTCTTCACCACAGGCTGCAGGGGAGTCTCTGCTGCAGTGCCTGAAGCACCTCCTCCCCCTCCTTCTTCACTGACCTTCATGTCTGCGGAGTTGTTTCTCTCATGTATTTTCACTCCACCCTTCAGCTGCCGTTGCTGTTGCACAGGGCTTCCCCCCCACTTCTTAAATATGCTATTACCCACCATTATACCACCATTGCTGTTGGGCTCTGCCTCATCCAGCAGTGGGTCCATCTTGGAGCCAGATGAATTTGGCTCTATTTGACACAGCAGAAGGTTCTGGTGTCTTCTCACAGCAGCCACCCCTAAGGCCCCCACTACCAAAACCTTGCCATGCAAACCAAATACACAAGGAGACAGGTCAGGAGGATGGTACCAAATGAAAACAGGATGAAAGAAAGTAGGAGCAGTAACAGGGTTGTACCTGAGCATTTGGGTAAAATAAAGGGACCATCTCCTTCCCTAAAGTTCCCCTCCTTTCCCAAGAGCACAAGGGAAGTAGTAATACATCTGAGGGTGGCATTGCAGCTCCTCCAGTCCTGCTTAGCTAGAGGAGACAGCAAGGGAGCTGCCTAGGGCAAGATTAAGAGAGCAAAGCAGAGCTTCAGCTGGAAGCCAGGTGCAGAGCCCTGTGCAGTCAGTCAGGGTTTTCTCATTGCCTACACGGTCCTCAGGATGCTCTTTCCTGACTGTTGCCCCTGGTGAGCTGATGCTTGATAGTGGTGTAAGGGGAGAACCATACCCCTGCTGAGGAGAGCTCAGGGAGAAGACAAGGAAAGAAGACAGAGAAAGCTGTAGGCACACAGCATGTCTCTTCTAACCCAAGGACAAACTACAGCCAATTTATTTAAGAGGTAAGAATTAAAAGGCAACTTTAAAATAATGTGTTAAAGGAAGAAAAGTATGGCATGATGCTGCTTCGGTCCCACAGTCCACACTGGATGCAGCAGTCCGGCACGTGTGGGCTGGGACAATGCTGCTGGGATGCAGCACAGACCTTCACTGGAGCCAGAGCACACAAGAGCAGGATGATAAAAGGGGAGAATCTGTTTGGAAGGCCTCACACTGACCTGCCACGCTCCTGAGCACTGCCCCTGCACACAGCTGGGTCATGCACTTTCATAACAGCAGAAAAGCTCTTTGATTTCCCAGAAAGTAACAAATTATTCCATGCTAAGAGCAAACTACTGCCTAATGCAGCATCTGTAGCACAGCAAAGCACGATGGGGGTGGGAAGAGAGTCCTCTTGTGGAAGGGTAACCCCAAGACCTAAGCATTTATGATCTGCACACCCCAAATGATACATGAAAAAGCCCGAACAGAAGTCGGGATGTGTTAAAAGCAAACCAGGTTCCCTGACAATTCTATTGAATTCAGGGAATCGAACTGTTTCTTCCTCTTGCTCTAAATTTTCCTTATAATAAAACCCATAACCCTTAGGAATATGTGCACCCAGTTTAACACACAAGCGCATCCTTAAAAGCTGCATTCATTTTATAGACAATAAATCGACCTAATTAGAGATATGCATTTCCTACGAATTTTTGTGTTTCCAGACATAAACACTGAGTGTCACCGTAGCTCTCCCTGGTCCCTCTTCACAGCTGCAGGCAGAGGTCAGCCCCTGAGTTCTCCACAACCACACGCTGCTGTTTGCCAGTGGCAGCAGCAGACGGGGCACTTGGGGATTTCACAGGCAGCAAGGGAATCCATTAATGCTGGATCGAAGGTTACATTTTCAGCCCTTGCAATGCACTGGAGCACTAGAAGCAAACCTGTGAAGGTTGCCACACTTCTCTCTAATCTGAAGATGACAAATCTACTTGGTCCATGTCCTGTGCTGGCAGCAGACAGGGCAGCTCCTGCTCACAGCCACTTATTTTCTTACACTGTAATTCCATGAGTGGCTTAAGCTGGCATAAAAGCACCATGTAAAGGAAAGAGCTGGTTCTGCTTAACTTCCATCCTCCTCTCCTGCACTCCAAGAAAAACAGTAAAGGACTGATTTGAATCAAAGCTGATTTTCTTTACCTGCAGGCTGGTTTTCACATAGATTGTTAGCCCAGTTCCGACCCCTGCACAGCCTCACTAACACCCTTGCCACTGCCAAGGGAAGACTGATGGTGACAGGGCAGGGATGAGCATCGAGGGTAGTTCAGGAAGCACTCAGCTAAAGCAGGTACCCTGGTGGTTTGCCCCCACATCGCAGCCCATGTTTCCATCGCTGTCTTTGTGGCAGCTCTACACTAACTGAAAAATACATTTCTGAACAAAATGCTTTTCCTTTTTATCTTTTGTCCAGGTGTTTACCCCAACTAAAGTGGTAATTACAACACAACATTAGGCTCAGTGATCAAATACAGCAGCTCAGCTGAAACAATGCAAGTCTAAAGGCTTGAAGCACCCCAGGATACAGGTCCAACACCAAATTTGTCTCCTGGCACTAATTACAGTGAGTGTAATACACCATCGGGGTGGAGCATCCCTCAGGTCCCATTGTGTTTGCTGCTTGCTAAATTTTCCCATTTAAGCTGCGTTACTTCATCATTAATGAATTCCTCATTTCATTCGCTATTCTTTCTCACACAAAGCCTTGGCCACCAGCACCCTGCAAGCAGGGACTGAGCTCAGGCTTTGGGGCTGAAGCAAGCCAGCAGCCCAAAGTGTCAGCAATAGCAGAGTGCTGCTCTTACCAGAGCTCACACGGTTCGGGGCCTTTCAGCATTGCATGGGTCTTATCTGCACGCTCAGAGAAACCAAAAAAAATGTGCTAGCCTTGGCTGACTTCACCAAAGAGCAGCAATAAAATCTTACAGAAAAAGCCTTACAATTCATGCAAGCTTGATGAACACCACAATGTTATCAGCAGAGAGCCACCCTCCAGGCGTGCTGCCAGCACATGTACTGGCACAGTGTGGAAGTGCCCCAGTAGCACACCTTGCACCCCAAATGGATGAGGGCAACCATTAGCCACTTGTCGTGACACAAAAGCCCAGAGACCTTGTAAAAGCAAACAAAGAGCTGTCTGAATATAATATATTTGGATGAACATCGAGGTAGCCATGGTTAATTAGCCAGAAGGAAAGCAAATTGATTAAGAAAACCCAAATAAAAGTAACAAAGCTGTGACAGCTCACACAGCACACTTTACTAAGTAGTTCAAGACAACCTCCTCCAGTTTCTGCATACCAAAAACAAAGGTAGAGGGAGATGATGTGTACAAATACCTATGTAATTATCTGTTCTGCCACAGACATCGCATGATCCCAGTGGCACCCCTAAGTGGGAAAGTGAGCTCAGTTATGACAGCAGAGGGAGAGGAACTGCGTCTGCCCAGCCCTGGTCTGGAAGGAACAGTCTCAGAGGGAGGGATGAGAATGCAGCAGAATTAAAGAGTAACGTTCTGGTTTAATGTACAGTTTCATTTTTTCCTATTGGCAAAAGAAGTTTTGCACATTTTTTTGGGTTCGTTCCCAACAAGATAATTTCTGCTTTGAGAAATGTTCTTTTAATATTGACTTTTAGGGTCTGTCTAGACTCAGAAACATTTCTAGCTTGTTTTACAGCCAGTTCTGCCTAAATGATTTCTAAATTGGTTAAAGTCATCATATAGATTTCAGATAGTCTAAAGCAAGAAGGCATTTTTTTTCTGCACTGAATTCAAGGTAACTTTGAAAAGTCCATTAAAGCTAATACAATAAAAATGTTCAGATCACTTGTATTCCTGTTGTGCTGGTTTGAGCTGGGGTAGAGATCATTTTCCTCACAGGAGCTGGTATGGGGCTATGGTTTGGATTTGTGCTGGAAACAGTGTTGATAACACAAGGATGTTTTCATTACTGCTGAGCAGAGCTTATACAGAGTCAAGGCCTTTTGTGCTCCTCACCCCACCAGCCAGCAGGCTTGGGGTGCAGAAAAAGCTTGGAGGGGACACAGCTTGGACAGCTGACCCCAGAGCACTGGCGTCATGCTCAGCAATATAAATCTGGGGGAAGAGGGAGAAGCAACTGCTATACATGATGGAGCCCTGCTGTCCTGGGGATGGCTGAACTCCTGCCTGCTGAGGGGAAGTGGTGACTGAATTCCTTGTTCTCTTTGCTTCTGCCATGGCTTTTGCTTTACCTATTAAACTGTCTTTATCTCAACCCATGAGTTCTCACTTGTACTCTTCCAGTTCTCTCCCCCATACAACCAGGGGGGAGTGAGTGAGTAAGAAGCTGGATGGTGCTTCATTTCTGGCTGGGGTTAAACCACAACAACCCACTAATCATTGTTTGATTCCTTGTCTTAGAGTGAGTTTGTCTTTCTTGACTCTGAATTTCTTGGCCTTTGCCAGTTTATTTAAGTGTGAAGAGGAAGGGGCACAAGTCTGCTCCACTAACAAATACAGTATCAAATTATATTTACTTTTCTCTAGCTGAACTTAAGTGTCTGGTTTTTATAAGCATTCTACACTTTCCCAGAGCCCCTGGTGTTTTTGCAATCCTAAATCTCAATCCTGGTTCACAAAGTTAGGAGAGCAGTTGTATTTGTTTTAATTTTGCCTAAATGGATGTAGAAGTCATTGAAATAAACAAGATAAGCAATAGACAGTTGGGAAAGAAGGAAGGGCTTCTTGCTGGTTCCAAGAGTATCTCATAATAATCCTTCATAATTTCATGAAAACTCAAGTAAATCTTCACATGAAGTTTGAGAGTTGGAGCGTGGAAGTCTGAATGTCACTGAGAAAGGCACAGAAATCTCATAGGCCATAAAAGTACTGAAAACTAAGAAATCACCCGACAGGAGGTCATTACTCTCCATTTTTTAAACCATCCACAAAAGAAATCACAGGTAGAGCACTGCTCATTATTAGTATCTCCAGCTGTAGGAAGCATTTAAAGATCTGCTTTGCACAGTCTCAGAGAGCCCAGGAGGATCTCAGTGTTTGCATAAACACTTCCCTGAGGTGAGATTACCAGTTTGCTCACAGTAAACAAAGTGTTTGGGTTTTGCTAAATCTGAGGCCTGCGACCCCTGTTCTAGGACATCAGGTTTGGTGGCTGTCCATGCTGTCCCTGGTAAAGCACCAGTCCCTGGTCCGAGCAGACACACAGATGCACACCCATCTGGAAGGTGCTGCCTCTGCTTTGTGTTTAGCAGATATCCAAGTTCATCACAGCTAACTGCAAGCCCAAGTTAAAAGGTTCCATGGAAGACAGAGATCTAATGGGACATAAAAAGGTCCAGATTCTGTAGCTGTTGGATCTGGGGTGTCAAACCACCGATCCCCAGATTTCCCACAAACACTCAAGCATGCACAAACTTGCTCTACAGAGTAAAGATCTAGGCAAGAATCTGTGAAACAGCTTTAGAGTTTAGCAAGGCTACTCAAGTCACAGCAAAACCCATTATACAGGCTTGGGTGACCTGCCCCCTTCATTTCTGCATTTTGCTTCACTAAGCCTAAAAGAGCATTTCACTGACCTTACCAGAAACACTAGCTCATCCTAACATTCTGATACTCTCTGGCCACACCTCACTAAAGATATTTTCAGTACACTCCTGACTGGCTGTTGTTCAAAACAAAGGGATTAATCTGCTGGAAAGCAAAGACACAAAAACTGAACTGAAAAGAAATGTCATATTTTCATCTACACAGTTGAGCCTCATAACTTAAGTTGAAGACTCTGTGTGCTTCATAAATCCTATTATACATCAGAGAATCTGCAACCACATTCATTCTTGGGATTTAAGTCCACATGAAGACATGCTTCACATGCCCCAGACACAATGAGTGAAATTGTATTTGTCACTGAACACTGACTCCATGACATTTAGAGAGTTACAGTCTCCATCAAACACAGGAGACAGAAACCTTATCTTTATTATACAATGTGGAAATACGTTCAACATTTTTCCTGGACTTCACAAAAGGGCTGAATTCAGCTTGATCAGTCCCACTCAGACTCATAGAAAGTGCCTTCAAGTCAAGCTGCTCTTTCCCTACCATGCAGCAGCATACTTACAAGCACAGATTTCTGCTTGTGAACTGGTGGGGCCTTTATCTCGCACAACCCTGCAAGATGCTCAGGGTTACAGAGCTCGGGGATGTAGTGAAGCCAGACACATTAAGTTAGCTGTACAAATACAGGATACAGCCCAGAGAGCCACACAGACATACACTAGACTGTAACCTCTTGGTCCCAAAGACATCATCCAAAGCCACAGATAACTTCAGCACTTGCAATTGAGCATGAGTTTCTGGAACAACACTTCCTGCAGCTCAGCACACAGCGGGCTGAAGCTCTGGAGGAGACAGACTACACATAGGCAGATAACACATTTGGTTCCTACAGCCTGAGATCAAGACCTCCATGGCTGCTACAAGCTAAGCACTTGTGGCACTTAAATAACTGTATGGAAACTCTTTGATAAAGCCCTGAAAGCCCTGCTAGGCATACAGCTACAAGAGATCTGAGATTGCTGCAAGTTTCTTTTAAGTCTATTGAGATGTAGGACATCACAAGGAAACATCACAGCCTGAGCTTGACCTCAAAATCCTCTAGCAAACATTCTGCCAATGTCAGTTAAATACCAGACTGCTCTGGTGACATCAAAGCTCTTCCCAAAGACACCGCTATCCCCTTCTTACAGTCTGAGCACCGAGACACAGAAGAGTTGAAAGCAATAACTGAGGCACCAGGTGGTGACAGACTGGACAAAGTTTCCTATTGCTGTCATCAGGGAGACCCAGAGAACTTCTGCCCTTACAGTGTGTAATCACCTCCACTTGGTAACTCCCTTAGAAGAGACACAGCCCTCACCACACCCTGTCCTTCCAATCAACTTGTGGAGCCGTACTCTCCATCAGGACAACTCTTGTTGTAGCTAATGACACTGATAGATTCGACAGGTTTGGTTTTTTTCTGAATGTCTCCCTTTTTGCTCTTTCTGGGGTTTCCTGGTACAGCATGCACTTGTATAATAATAAATATAATAGTAAATAATAATAATAATAAACAGTTTTCCATTAAGGCACAGAGAGGAGGCTGCTACTGACTTGTTTTCTACACAGTTTGAGGGGGTTTCTCCTTTTTAAAGGAAATTGGGTAACTGATCATAGTCACCTCAGATTCACTTCCTTTTTCACACAAGCCTGCTTTTCTCCCTTCGATAACACTGAACATCATACATACCACATACTAAGTCCCAGGAGACTTCATTCCTCTATCACCCAGGGTGCTAGATTGGTTCTCATGCCCTTCATCTGAGATTTGGTCATATTTCAGGCTGAGTTCAGAATTCTGAGGTGTGACACACATCAGCTCAGATAGGACCGAGGTACTTAAAGTCTCCTCACCCAGGATCAGGAGAGGGACCCCATTGTGGGGGATCAGATGGCCTAGGAAGACACTTCACACTATTCAAATGCAAGAGTGAGCTCTTCAAAACTCTTCATTTCAGACACCCCTTCTCCACTACAGTTATACAGAGCTATGCACTGCAGGGGATCTTGCCTACCAAATCTTGACATTCCCAACACAGACTTTTTCTTCAGTAATTCAAGATCATTCCTCAAGCCACCTAATAAGTTCTGCTTTTACAGTGTTTAAATGTCACAAGGATCTTTGGGAGCTCATCAAATGAACAGCTTTTCTGTGCCGCACAGGCTGTTAAAGATCTCCTTTCAAAATACAGTGTGTTTTAGTAGCAGTGCAATATATTTTAGTACCATATAAATCACACCAATATGTTTTTTCTTTAACAAAGCAGCTTCAACCTTCTGTTCCAGAACCAGATCATACAGCCACCTGCATTAACACATCATATTGTACAAACAGGGGTGCTGGCAGCAGGGCACATAACACAGAGCCTCCCTCCACACTTCAGCTCTTCTCTATGTTTTATTGCATTTGAAGTAAACCACAGTCATCCTTCTAGTACTGCAGAAAGGAGAAAAAGCTTTCAATCAGGATGAGGTCCACCAGCAGAGACTCCATGTCCATAAACTTGTCTCATTGCAAGGGGCAGAAATCTACTTTGAACAAGATTATTATAAAAGCCAAGGAAGATGGAGTGAAAGACAGATGAAGCTATTTTGGATTACAAAACTCACTTAAAAAAAAATGTCTTCCCTTTTCATCATTCCTGAATCAATGTAAAAAACTTCCCCAGCTCACATCCATGGTATGAATGTAGTATCCCAAAGTATCAGGCACCAGATTACCTAGAGGCAGAGCAGATAACACAAAGTCTGCGAATGCTGGATGCCCTCGCTGTCTGAAATACTGCTGATTTTCTAGTGATAAACATGGTCTTTATGCTGTTCTCAAGTCTCCATTCCCTTCTTTACTGGCTGCTTTATTTATAGTCTGTGCTGGTTTTAGCTTCTCGTGGTCTGTGTCAAATGCTTCCCTATTGACTTCAGCAGATGTGGAAGCAGCTGCTGGGCTGGCCAAAGACTCCATCTTAGTTAAGGAGTAGCCTCTAGTCCTAATGAAATTGCAGGTGCTCCAGAATTTGCAGTCTGAAAACCTAACGGTCTTGTGAATGCTACAGCACTCACTGTAGTTACAGATCAGCTGATATTGCTTCCTCCAACTTCTGGATTTTAACTTTAAAATTTAAGTATCATCAGTGGTATAGATTCAAACACCTGAGTTTTCCAAACCCACCGCCTAAAAAGTTGAGTTCATTTCTAACTAGCACATTTGCCAATTCCTGTATGTTTTCAGCATTAGATCTGCAAAACAGAACTTAGGATCTCAACTGTAAGTAAATGTTATTCTGCATAATTGAAATCGCTTCAGTAACCCGCTTTGTTTATCCCTCCCAAAACATCCATTTTCTAGTATGTTTCAATAAAATGGAACTGCAAACATGATGGGGGATGATAAAGATATACCCAGCTCTGTCAGGAAAATCTGTAATGTTTTTACGCCTTGGTAAGATATATTTGTGTCTAGGGCACCCACTAGACACCCACAGTATGTCTTTTAGTTGTTACAGGCCACTTCATGTTGGTATCTAAAGAGTCTTTAAACATTCTGGATTAAAAGAGAGCTAAATGTTTTCTGAAGACCCAAAGTTCCATAGAATATTTTAGTTCAAATAAAAACAGATTGTGATGGCTCACTCCAGTGTGTCAAAACTACTTATGGTCTTACTTCCCTATTAGCTGGTGGAATTCATGAATATTCAATGTTATTAGCTATTATGTTCTCAGGGCAGACATATCTAGTCCTTTATAAATTATACATGGGCTCTTTGCAGACAGCTGAGAAAGCCAATTAGCCAAGTGGAATTTGCATATCAGTCGAGGAGAGAGCATCCCATGTTCAGCTACCATAGAAGAAGCACCTTAGACTCACAATCTGCATCTGTAGGCTGGTTTTGATTTTGAATACCTTCCTCCGCAGTTATTATCTTTAACTAGAGCTGCTTTAACTAATAGCAGATTTGGGAGATGCCCAGGGAGGCAGCCCAGCACTCATCCAAGCAGCACAAAGCCCAGGCCACTGACATAGGCTGCACTTGCTTTCAGAGCCCAGGAACATGGCTGCAGCAGGAAGGGTTTGGGGCTGCCCCACCTGAAGCTCCTGTGTGCGTGACCACATTCCCCTGCCAGAAGCCCTGTAGGCACACAGGGGTTCCCTGGACCCAGTGGTCCAGGCAGACTCTGCAAGGTGAGCCTGCAGATGCGGCATAGAGGGACCCATCAATTCCCAAACCTGACCTAAGGTGTGTCCTCATGGTCACAGCAGAGGGGGGAAAAACATCTGCAGAAGGCACAACAGCCTGTAAGCCAGGTCAGGAGGTGTAGCAGTCACAAAAAGGAGCCATAAACCACCTGGAACATCACAAGAGGTAAAAGCTGAACTGGTGGTATCTCCAAGACCAGCCACAGCTGCTTCTCAAAAGTAGGTGTGAAGCTGCATCCTTCTCAGCCCATTTCTTCCTGTAGTTGCTACTCAGTTTTTCAGCCTACACTCATCTGCACCTGTAATTTATCTCACCACATTATGATCTCTGGTCTTGTGGTCCCAGCCAACACGTGCCAACATTTCCTGCTAACTCCCGATTGCTGCTCTGAAACCTCATCAGTCAGGGGAAGCTGGGACCAGCTCTGAGTTGTATTTACTATCTCAGCAGCCAGCTCCTGTGGTTGCTCCATGTGGGCTGACATGAGGCTATATTTAGGGCATGAAATCCCTGTCTTACCTCTGTAAAAGCTTTCAATGACTCATCACAGGGAAATTAGCAGCACTACACAACCATGAAAACCGAGAGAAGGATACTTTTGGGAAAACTGCCAACACCCTTTCTCTCCAATGGGAGTTTTAATTGGCACTAACATTTTTGTTCCTATTGATCCACACTCTTCTACACTCAACACCAGTATTTAAGCACGAGAAGTTGTAGAAAGAGTACAGGTGAGGTGTGCAACTGAAAGATACATGGGAAGATGCTGATCCCTTCTCTTTCTGCTGTCAGCCTGTATTTATTGCAGTGTCTCTGTTTGCAACTCAAGGTTTACAGAGACTCAGCAAAGAGGGCGGTTGAAGTCATCTAGGAGCACGCAGATGGTCAGCTGCTACATCTCAGCCAACGGACAGTAACTCCCACTCACACTCTGATGCTGTAGTTTAGAATATGGCTGGACAAGGTCCTGTTCAAAATGCCATACTTAGTGCTGCAGGCAGTTGTCTACTCAAGCACCAATGCTGTCAGGAGACGACCATCCTCTACAACAGACAAAAAAGTCTAGTCCTTGTTGGGGGACAGCATTGCCCACAGCCTCAGGATCCATCAGCCACAGCAGAAGCAGCCACTTGCTAGAACATGCAAAACCTTTTTCTGCAGCTCTTAACTGAGCAGAAGCTGTAGGCACCATCAACCTCTGCTGTTTCACAGTTTTAGTGAGCTTGTTTTTCGCTGGAGAATGTGTAAAAGAATATGGAAATACAAGGAAAATGAGCTTGTCAATAGTGGTGGGTGATTGTATTCATGATTGGAATCAGTTTTGACAGCAAAAAGACATTTTGCAAGCAAATAGCCTATTTTGCAGTCCAGCACATTTTGCTGTTTTCCAAAAGAAGAAAACACACTGAAATGTAAAGCTGCAGTGGATGAGCTCTCTGTCCTGCTCACCCAGGAAACAATCAAGGTGAAAGTTCACATGCAGTTTGATTAAATGCATATTTAAGGATTGCAGCTACTACAATCTGCTGAATATATAAAAGTGAGGTTTTTGCTGTTGTTCTTAAGTGCTCTTGTGCTCTACCTCTGCATTCCTCTGCCTTGTCAGGCTGGGTGCAAGGAGAGAACAGAAGGAACTGGTTCCCTCACCTGCTCTGTAAGCTTGGTTGTCCCTCCACTAGGCTGGATTTGCCATCCTCCCTGCCCTCTCCTAGCCATTGTACATGTCCTCCAAAAAGGGCTGTCAGTCTGGTGCCCTGAGCAGGCCGTGTCCTGCCTGTAGATCCCAGTGAAGTCACCATGAGATCACATTTCATGTCTCGTAGTCCCAGACATAAGATGCTCCCCCAAAGTCCTATGATGATTAGGTTCAGGCCCTACAAGAAGACAAAAGGCTAATCACATTCAGTAATTTCTCCTCCACATTCCAGCAAAACAAGGCAGGACTTGGTTGAGCACAGCCAGAAAAGGGTTATTAAAATCAACCAACCCCTCTGAGGCCCAGAAAGTAAAAAAAGCAACCACCTCATCACAGAGCAGGGGCACAACAGTCCCACCACAACCAGTGGGACAGATGACCAGTGCTCCAGGGACTCCCCTCCTGAAACTCTGGAAAGGTCTCAGCCTTAAAAAACCACTTGGGGGGTGAGGTGTGTGGTAAACTTTGAATGGCACCAATCTGTAGTTTCCACACTTTGTGTGAGGTGGGAATTTAATTAGCAAACTTTGGCTTAAATTGTCTTTATAAAAGGAAAAGTTAACCATGACGAACCAATCTCATTGTTACTGTCCATGGCTGATCAATTAAAGCAGACATCAGGACTCCAAAAGTGCAAAAGTAAATTTAGAAATATTCATCTTTCTGCAAAAAATAAAAATAAAACCCCCAACCCTGAAGATGATAACATGGTTTGAATGATTATTTCTGCATTTTCTGTTGATTTTTCCCTGTGTAGCTTTCTGTGAGCATCAAGGCTCTTGTAGTGGGGGTAACACCAGTTTAACACTGTGAGCTTCAGAAGCTTAGTGCAGAAGATGCAGTCATCTGTATTTCTGCCTAGCAGGGTTGAAAGAGAAGAAAAGCTGGCTGGTCATAGTTAACTTGCATGCAAAGAGTGAGGGCACCATCACAAAATGTAGACATTGCAATTCTAGCTTCCAGCGGCCCTAAAGCCCATGTGAGCCGAGGCTAAAGCAGGAGCTGCAGCTGCTCCAGTTTTGCCCAGCTGTCTTGCAAGTAACAAACCTGTCAAAGAAAGCAACACATTTCCCCCAAAACAGGAGTCCTCAGCCAGTCTGATACCAGGGAGATAAGGCAGGAGTCTGAGCTGCTGGTTCCTAACACCATCACAAGCAGGTCTGGATGTCATCAGCTCCTGGCTCTGCAGAAGGGCAGTCCCCGACTGTGCCAGGAGTGCTGTACAAAGGCTACAGCACCTTCAGGCACCACCAGTTTGGGTGGCCACAAGGGCAATCCTGAGCTGGTGGTCAGTGAAGGTCCTGGCAGGCAGCGGTGGGAAGGCAGATGATGCTGCCCACTGAAAAGGGAGGTTGTTTACAACTCTGCAGGCAGAGCAGCCCCTCAATTAGGCCTGAATTCAGTCTTGCACTAAATTGTGTCATCAACAAGGATAATTTATTGTAGAAAGTGTGCAAAGTAGGTATTTATCAGTTCAAGATGCAAGTCTAACAAGATCTATTCTACTTTCCACCACAGACATATTGAGGATTTACTTTTGTAAATCATGTATCCAGGGATGGCTGAGGAAGCACCTCCTACCCCAGTGCCATAGGGCACAGGCCCCAGCAGCCGGCACACAAGCCACTGTGGTTGGCACTGTGCAGGGTGCAGGATTGCTGGCAGCAGCGTGGTCACACCAGTGTGTGAGCAGCACAGCTTGTACCTCATGCAGCTCCCCTTCTCACCCCAGCGTGGGAGGATTACACTCCGCACAGCCCCGTACCGTCACTCTTGTTAATCTATTTTGCAAGACTGGAATCTAATTCAGCAGCTTTACTGCAAGACTGGTGCCATACCAGGGCTGCTGCCGCTACAGGGTGTGTTCAGAGGAAGCTGCATCATCTCTAGCAGATCTACACATGGCCCCTGATGGGTCAATACTACACAAACCAATGCAGCAGCCCTGCACCGTAAAAGCCAAAGCGCATGGCTGCTGTGGTCAATAGGCCCCATCAGCATGGGACACGCTGGCTGCCATGGGGCAAGTAGGCAGCACTGATAAAGATGAAAGAAAGTGTTTCTTCCCCATATCTTCCCTTTCCCCCTCAGGTTCTCAGATCTAACTGCAAGGGACTGGCTGGGTCCCAAACAACCACCCTAAAAAAATTCAGTGATAAAAGCTTTAGTGTCCTTGAACATCTCTAAAGTCTCCAAAGGTATCCAAGTTTGCAGCTTGCTTTGTTCTCCCATCACCTTTCCAACTACTTTGCCCTGCACTACCAGCTACAGTACCATGTACCAGGGGAGCCACTCCCATGGGCTATGATCCATGCCAGCAGCCTGGGCTGAGACTCAGGAAAGCAGCAGCTCAGGAGACAGGGACAGTTTCAGGTCCTAACAATTATCCCACTGAGAATAGCAAGCAGATACAGGCAATTAGCAGCTGAAGAAAAGCCCTACAGTTTCATTCAGTCCTTGTGAAGTAAGAACCCTACAGTGAGAAAGTCTCTCAAGAACAGCTGAGGCAGTTTGTTTTTGGGTTTTGTTTCCCAGTATGCAGAACTTACGAATTAAATAATGCTGTAAATCAGGCTGTGAGAACAACCCCCACAGCCCTTTGGTCATGTCAATCATCTGATTGCCTTCAGTGAGAGCACCTCCATGAGTGAGGACTTTTGGCAGGAGTAAAGTCTTGAAAGATGAAGCACTTGCACATAACGACAGATTCATGGAATAGCATGAATATTTATACACACTGGCATGGGAACACTAAGCTTCCCCTACGATTATTTACGCACTGTGTTCAGACGTGCCATTCATCTCGGCTACTTTCAGTCAAGCAGCTTTGTGCCTTGCAGAAGCAGTCAACATGCACTTGGCCACACTTTGCTCCGATTCAATGCCTCAGCTTCTGCAGAACGGTGCCAAGGCAGTGAAGGCAGATTTCACCTTGGTGGAATCACAAGGACCGCAGTAGGAATGCTGCCCTCATGAGAGCTTTGTGCTCTCATATCCATGGCTCTGCTTCCCCTTTTATTTTGCATGAAGCCAGAAGGTTGGGGTTTTTTAGCCCATACTGACATCTCTGAAGGACTCACCAAGGCTGAGGCCTGAGACAGAGCTTTGAGAGCACTGTACTCTCTCTACAGTGTTGTCCATGTGGCAAACACCTTTTTTTGGTGCCAAAGCAGCATTTTTAAGAGAGCGAGGTCAGCAGCAGAGGGAAATGTTGCAGGAAAAAGACCATGAGACATCTCATGGGGCAAGGGATGTGAGCAGGAGGCACAGCATGGAAAAGGTACAGATCTCCTACCCAAGAAAAACAGCCTGGGAGAGGCACCCACCATAGTAAGGTAAGAAACCTTACAGATGTACTTACAGTATTTACTGAGTTTTTTTTCCTACCTGGAGTATTTTTCTTTACAGACAGAAATCAGCAGAGAAATACTCAAGTCCCAGAGACCTGCATCCTGCCAAAGCTGAACTGGGAACTCCTAAGGCCAGAGCGTTAGGAAAAGGTGTTCCCAGGAAAGATTGCTTTCTAGCATAACTTACCTTCCCCCACATCCCTGCACCCCCTTCCCCATACAAATAGTACTGCACCCACAGACTGCCAGCAGCAATAGTGTTAAGAGACTTGGGCAGGGGATTTAGAGCCTGCCCGACTTGTATAACACCTTCTGTTTACTCTCCCATCTTACACAATCAATACTAATTATAGCCACGCTGTCACTCTGCTAGTGAGGAGTAAAGCGGTGATGATAAAGATGATGGGGTAATAGAAATATTCACCCCATGCACATCGGTCATCTGACTTCACTCATGTGCTCTGAATCCAGAGAGATTCAGACCAGACTATGGAATAGCTGTACCAATCATTCTGACCATAACCCCTAAAAGTTAATGAAAACATCAGGTGTTTCCAAACCAGTACCCCGTAAAAAACGTTTCTCGTAGTCACTCTCATTCACGAAAGCTTGCAAGATGGGCTGCATCAATAACAAGGAGACATCAGTACAGGACAATGTTAAACAAGGCGATGTTATAACCTTCCTCGGACTAGGGGATTTCAAATGAGAATTTCCATACATTTCTCAATCCTGTTTTTGGCTGGGCTCAGTGCGACAGCTCAGAAACCAACCAATTTGCCATTCCTTGAGGGGGAACAAGTTCAGGCTCAGCCTCCTCCAGTACCAAATGCTAAACAGTGGCTTGGGAATGCCAGATCCAGCACAAGCAGCTCTGCAGTGGTACTCACCACCAAAAGCTCCTTCTGCATAACCTCACACTCAGCATTTTCCAAGAAGCCAGCTGTAGTGGGCAGATGAGGTTTTTCTACTGGAGGGTGATCTAAATAGTCACCATGGGCAGACCATGCCCAGGGAGTGACTGATGTCCTGAGAGCACAGTTTATCACTGACTCTCAGAGTACCTTCATAGCCATGACACAGGATGATACCCTGAGCCTTGCAAATCGCATGCACACACGCAGTTGTCTGTCTCTAAATCATGCATGCCCCAAAAAAACCCACAAGCTTTCATGAGCATTTAAGTGTTAGACTTCATTGTGCAAAGCTCATTTAAGTCACAAAATTCAGACACATCACGACTGCTTTATTTTCCTCAATGCTATGCATGCCAAACTCAGATGCTAATCAACAAGCTATTAGCAGCATGCTCAGCAGTATCCTCTGCTGACAGATCAAATGTGTCAGCACAAGTCTACCTATGGGCACTGCACAATGTGGTGAAAACCCAGTGAAAGCTGGTCTGTGTGACCAGCTAGGTCTGGCTCTCAAAACATGGCATTTAAACAAGGAAAGGAAATAGACAGAGACCAAAAAATCATGCTGCATGAAAGCCACAGTATTCCCCAGATCCATTGCTTTCCACTCCATGCCAAAATTCAATTTATTACCTTCCCCCTCTCACCTGGGGAGAAGATTTATGCAAGACCCAAGTAGGTCTGTGTCAAATCCAAAGGCATTAAACATACAGAAGGGTGCTTCACCTACCACAGTGCAAATTATATCAGCTGTAAGCCATAAAAAAAGCTAATTTCAAACAGCAGTAATTTAACAGAGTTATGCCAAGGAGAACTAGTGGCTATATTTGTTTTCTTTCTAATATTGCAATAGCAAACCATGCATGAAGTTTATTAAGCCATGTTAATTGTCTTTCTGTTCTAGTACATTTTAGCCATATGGAGAATCTGGCTGGTGCTCAAAAGACAAAAATTATTTGGGGAAAAATATCCTGAAATGCTTCAACTGCTTCAAATGTTAATTTCTTCAACAGTGAATAATACATAATCAAAACATCAACCTGGATGGGGTACAACATGTTGGAATCTATCAGAGAGGTAATTTGCAGACCCTGAGGAGATAAACATACAAAACCAGCTGAGTTCATGTAAAAACATTTGCCATTAACCTGAAGAGCTGATGCTCACCAGGGAGAGCAGATGACTGTGCTGAGTACAACACCTATCCAGAAGCACTGTGTCACAGAAAATACCCTTACCAGAGCAGTCAGGTCTTCAAGTCAAAGGCTGGAGATACTAAATCCATGAGAAGAAATTAGAGTCATGCTCAGACCCCTGAGTGTACTTTTCACCATGACCATGAGAGAAGCCCCAAAAAGCACACAGCCCATCCAGGGATATAGCCCCTGGCCAGGGCATTGATCACTGAAGGGATTCAAAGACCAGAAGGTTGGTGCTGAGACTACTGAGACCATTTCCATGAGTCACCTATTCAAAGAGTTTACATGCAGAAAGAAAAGCCTATAAACAGCCTTCTCAGCATAGAGAACTTGCCAGATGCTTTCAGCTGTACAACAAATTAGTATCAATACACAAGAGTAAGATTTCATGATCACTTGCATGCCTTGCTTGGTTATTTTTTATTTAGACATGCATTTTTTTTTATTTCAATGAGAGATGACACAATGTCAATAAATTAATTCCAAGAAATATTTTACATACCGTGGGTTTTTCCATCCTCGGCGCACTTTGTTCTTGTGCTGCTGTAATTCATGTCACCCTTTGAAAGGGCAACTTTCAGTAAGCTTAGACATAAAACAAGTCATTGTTGATAGTCTTATGATACAATCCTGTTATTTATAAAGAAGGATATTTTGGTTTATTATTCCCTTCTATCTTAAAATAAAATGTAATGACTTGTGGCTGAGAAGGAAGATAAAAGATAACATATAGGATATTAACATGAATAATAGGGTAGATTTTTATGTTTAAATGCTTAAAATAATACTGATTGTAGATTAACAGAATTTATGGTCTCACGATTCTCAGCTTTTGGCACTACATGGCTCTGAACCCCCATAATGGTGCAATAATTGTTTGTTATCCATATCTTCAGAACTTACGTATTATATAAGGGGAATATTGAGAACAAGCTAGTATATACAAAACTCCTTAAAGCAAATTGTCATCTGAGGGGCTTGAAGAAAATCCACATGTGGGTACAGTGCTATTACCAACTGTTTTAAGTGTTTCTTTGAGAAAGATAATAATAATAATAATAATAAAATAATCTCAGAAACAGAGGGCAGGCTGCATCATGGCCTTCATCCAGGTTACCCAAGGGGATGCTTTTGGGTAAGCACCACAGCCTTGCCTGGAAGCATGGTCTTCTTCCACCAGAGCTCATCAGAGCCTGGAGGAAAAGCAGAAGCTTTTGCACAAACACAGTGCATTGCAAAGCAGAAAGGACGGGCAGGCGAGGCTGGTCTCCCACACCTCCACACAAACAGCTCGTGCCAGCTCCTCCTCAAGCATGTCCTACTCTGCAGCCTCTGTCCTGCCCAGCTGCTGGAAACCCACTGTCCTGAAAGGTAGGGCTGGAAGGCTTTGAAAAGTAGCCTTGAAAAGTGCTAAAACAAACCAGGCCTGCTTTACACCAAGAGGCTGCCATAAATTGCAATGCACTACTTAAAGAATACAAATGGATGGGAATAATTGGGGATTACATAATACTCTGGCATGAGGAGTAAAAAAAAAGCCCAAACCTAACGACTAAAACAGTCAACTCAAAAAAGGAGAAACCAAGACCAAGTCTTTTGTTGTTTCTCACTGTTTACATGCCTTGCTGTATGAGAAGAATAAGGGTTTCAGATGACTTAACACAGAAATTCATACACTGCTACTGGTCTAAGCACAGTTGGTCCTGAATATAATTACACCCCAAAGAAGTCTGGAAACCCACGTTTCTCCTGCCTGATCAAGCTTCCTTCCAAATGCAAACTGATCAAGGCAATTCTTCTATGGAGCTTGAATGATTCTCATGAAAAAAACAGATGGTATGAACCATCTCCCAGGAAAAGATGGCATTTGCTATGCAGTGAGAAATGTTAAAGGGCAAACAAGCCCCCCCGCCTCTGCCTGACACATCTTCTCCACATCAAAACAAACCCTTGACTTTGCCTGCTGAAAACCAGCAGGAGAAAATAAAATAATAAATAAAAAAAACACAACAAACCAAAACCAAATCGGATGTACTCATGTAGTCTCTCCTGCTTAAGCTACATGGGAAGCTCCCAATATGCTCTTCAGTCACACAGCAGAGGAATGAGTGAAGCTGCAGTGAGGAAGAGTCACTTTCATGACAACTTTTTATTCCAATAAAGTTCCATTTCCAGCATTAAGAGATCATTCTTTCCACAGTACTCATATCTAGGCAGGCAATGCAGCCCAGATGGAGACAAGCACCACGCCATTTCAACACCTTTATAAATGCATGAGAACATCCAGGACCTTGACAGGGCTTGCTAAACAAAGGGAACAGCCTTACATGGCTCGCATCCACATCTAGCAGTTTTGGAAAGCCAGATTTGTAGACCAAGTTTTGCAAGACCTCAGGAAGAGCTGGCCTAAGAGCTGGCCTCAGAGCTGACCTCAGTGGAGGCCTCCAGGAGATATCGCTCCTTTCACTGAGCTAATTCATCAACAAAGCATCAACAAAGCATCTACATAGGAAAAAGACTTCCAACCCAAGCCACCAAGCACGCCTGGGCAGCCTCCTGCTATCTTGCCTAATTTCAGCTGATTGCAGTAATTTTGCTGCTTTTCCTCATTTTTTTTTTCCATTCTTGAGCCCACTCACACCCCAGGCACCACTTTCCTCCTCATGCCTCTGTGTGTCCATCAAGATGAGGGTCTGCCCCAGGCCACTCCTCTCCTCTCTCTGCCCTTCCATCTATTCATTTGATGACACGTTTGAGTGAGAGCTGCTTTTACAGCCCTGGTTTTTCGCAAATGGGAAAGGTAAGCTCTAATGAGGGAGAAGCAAGGATATTTTTGCATCAAACAGCAATTACTGAACATGTTGCTTTCTGAAGATTAAAAGGGTTTTAAAAAAAAATAATGAATACACCTGGGCTTGTGCATTCAGTTGAGTCTTAAAACTCAAAGAATCTGAATTAGCCTCATTTCCTCAGGGAAGATAATTTTTTATAAGTGTAGTTTATACATTCTAGAGACTTAATCTGTCACCTGCAGTGCTGTGAACCAATTCCAGGAACTTGCACATGAAAGGCTGGAGGGAGGGGGGGAATCCAAGTGAAACATCCTTTCCATACCATATTTCTGGTTGATCGCCCTTGGAAATGCAGAAAGTAAAGCAGGGCAAGGAGGAAAGAAAAGAAAATGTGTATGTCCACTGTTACTAGGGGCACACATCAGCATTTCCTCACCTGTACAGCCTTCATTGCTATTTGCATTTAATTTGTTTCGCATGGTTAATTGTGCGGTCAGTGAGACATGGAACTCTGTAGCATCCTGATTGACAGGGATGTTAACTCCAGGTTTATCTGAGAATATAGGTACTGAAGAAAACAAATGCACCTATGAGCACTGCCATAAAGCCTGCAGAGAGACTTCATCTGATGTAAGGGGTTTGTTCCTTCACACTTTACAACTAGAGGGACACCCTGTGCTGTGCACACAGAGTGGTCTCCCATGTCCCTTGGCCTCAAACAGTCTTTTCTTCTTAAGGATGCGTGCACAATGCAAGACACCCTGTGCCAGCAACCCCCCTGTCTCCCTGCCTGTCCTCTGCTCCTGTGCCAGCTGGCCTGCTATTTAGGATGCCACAAATTCCATAGCAAGGACATTACTATTTGCTGTTATTCGCTTTTTGCACTTCAGTTCCCCTTTTGCAAACTGCAGGCTTTCTGACATGGTGGCCCTGGGCCACCTACACACCCCCAAAAGGGTTCTCTTCCTTCCTGCTCTGGGCTTCCCCAGGCTCCACCTGCAGGACTCAGTTCTGGTTCTGCCCATCCTCATAAGGATGCAGCACATTTTTGGAAAGATCAAGTTTTCCTCCAGAACCCTTTGCTGTATGAGAAGTACATAGGCTGTCACTGCCATCTACACTCTGAGCTTCAAGTAGTCTTAAGTATGGTTGAGTCAGGCCAAAAAAATATCTAGCTTATGGAAGCCACAGACCCTAGGAAGTTCCCTCAAACCATGCAAAAAAGTCCAGTTCTACACCCAAGCCTGCTTTTAAACCTCCCATCAGGACACTGTTTATTATCTCAAACTTGAAAACTGATAGAGAAAAGTTAAGTCATTGCTTTCCTGTCCAGCCTCCACCCAAACCCACCTTCTCTGCTTCAGACCCCACCACAGACGAGCTTTTCCAACTTTTCCCCAAATCAGAGGTTCACTTCCCAAAGCAGGTCCCAAAGCCAAGAGATAAGGCAGCACCAGCTTGCTCAGGAAGACCCCAGCCCCTCAGCTCAAGCTTGCTGTTGCAGGGCAGGCTGGTGGAGGGAGCAGAGCTCACTCACACCACCCTGTGCATCTGACAAAACCCGTGGCATTGTATCAGGGTCAGCTGCTGTGACCTTGCAGGAAGCAGAGAACATCATCAAGAGCAGACCCAAACCACTGCTTGCCAAGATGTGTCTGGGTCTGGCAGGAGGCAGTGCTGGGGAGCAGCCCTTGGCTCGATTTGATGCGGCTACAGGTCACACGTACTGAAACTCCCTAAACACCTAACTCAACAGGAAACCAGAGGAGACAGAAAAGACACAAACTATTCAACAACCACAGCTTAAAGTGCATTCTCCTTTTATGAGTTTAATAAAGCTCTGTCAGTTGGTTGTTTCAGTGGCTGAAAAAGCCTCAGAAACAGAAGCATCATCTGGCCTGTCACAATACATAGCTCTTGTAATTATTGTGGGGTAAGACAGAGGACTTCAGGTTCAAGAGGCCTTGAAAGTGCTGCAGAACACCAACACCACCAGATACACAAAACCTGCTTGCAGTCAGTGCTTTGATAGAGCCATTTCCCTAACGTGCAGGCACATATAAAAATTGAGAAATGTTCATTTGTCCTGTGATGCAGGGAGACATGAGAGTTTGTGCTCCTAGCACAGCTTTCCCCAATGAAATGGTGGTTTAGTTTAAGGACTATGTTTCTTCATGTCACAAGTCTATATAGTGCGCTGAGGCAATGTTGGGAACCTCATGGACAGTAAAGGGACACTACTCTACAGCACAGGAGCACTGTGCAGCCACCACAGCTCTGTCCACTGGACTGGGCATACACACACATTCCTTGCTCTCCGTGATTGCTGGGTGCAACTTAAGTGAAGAAACCCACTTTTAAGAGCGCCCACCAGCCCCTTTGTGGTTGTGCTGCGTCAGCTGTGCTCTGCTTTGGTCCAGATAGAGCTGAATTACTCCACACAAGTTTCCCTTACTCCAAAAGATATGTGAAAAGAATAAGCTTTTAAGTCACTATGTTGGGGAGAAGTCCTTGCAGATCCATACCAGGATGAGATGCAGAAGTGGTAGCAAAGCTACAAGCTAATGCCAGATCTCTTTCCTCTCACTCTGGTACTTCTAGCTGTAAGGCCATCTGATAAGAGAGATATAAAGCAAATTTTAACTTGCACTCACAACACAAACATGGTTGAAAACTAGATTAGATACAGTCCATTTGTGTTCACTGGAGATGTACCAACCACTGAATTAGATTGATCATTACTAATCTCCATCACTGTTGGTCCCTGGTTGAGCCCAAGGAAAGAACCAGTAGAGTCAAATGGGAGAATATTGAATCAAGTTTTGATTGTATTTCTTCAATAACTTTTAAGGAGCAGACTGGTAGATCAGGCCATTCTCTGATCTTCCAGCCCCTTGTGATAGAGAAGCTGCAGAGAATTAATTTGCAGAAAGTTTCTCCAAAATCTTGAACCATGATTAAAAGATGATGGTAGCCTCAGTAACCCAGCCAACCTATTCCTACCAAGTGTGACCTTTAACTGAATTTCAGTGGAGCACAAGGATCTTTGAAGAAAACAACCCTTTTGTATTTCCCAAGTGTCAGATCCAGAGGATTTCCTTTACACTCTTCTATCCACACATTTTTCTTTGTTCCCACAACTAAGTTTTCCTGTGAGCAAGGTGGATAATTCAGATTCCAGGTCTTGAAAAGAGCACCAAGATCTTCACCTGAGACTTAAGCAGGATTTACTGGGGTCATGGATGCTGTTAGCAAATAACAGACACAGTCATACCAGTGCCATTAACTACCACGAGCAGTTAAAAACCTTCAGAAGGGTCAATCTCTGTTCCTATGCTTGTTCCTGGCTATTTTGGCCTGAGACCAGGGCAAACTCCCCAGAGAAGCTGCTCTCAGGAGAAAAAAGTGAACACAAATCCTACCCCTCCTTACATGTATGCAGACAGTAGTTGCCTTTCCTGTCAGCAGCCACCAGACAGTTTCTCAATTTCTTTCTAAGACCCTTTCCAAATCCCATTTCCCATCTTCCAGCTGATGAGCTGGTCTCCAAGTAAAATAAGAAAAGGAAAAACAGGAACCTTGGAAATGCTGATAAGACTGTTTGGGCCAGCACGATGCCTCAGGAGCTCTGGAAGAAATTTTTTTCAGAAGCAAAAAAAAAAATACAAAAAAAATACTTCAGTTTTAGTTCTGAATGTGAGAATTCTGACCAAACAGCTGAAGTGTATAATCCACAGTAAGTCACCCTGATCCATGAAATCTTCCTCAAAACTAGAGTCCAAACACTGTTGAAGGAGCACAACGTTGACAACAGTCACAAGCCCACCTTCACAGACGAGGATAGTCTCAATATCTTCCCTGTAGTGAAGCATGTAAACCCTAAAGCCTCAGATGCTTTCCACTTCTTCCAGAACAGGCAAGCAAAGGTTCAGCAAGGTGTCTTGAAGGAGGGCTGTGAGCTCATCAATGAAGCCTTAAGCTTGTTCAACAACATGTATGGTGCTCTGCATGTAGAAATCTCTGCCTGCCTGAAGCTGCTGGCTTCTCTCAGCTACATCATGGGGGACTATTCAGAGACCTTAAGCAATGTTAATGAGTCAAAGGGTGCTGGGCATTGACCATAGAATTATAGAATCATAGAAATCTCAGGGTTGGAAGGGACCTCCAGAGGTCATCCAGGCCAACCCCCTGCTGAGAGCAGGGACATCATCAACTAGAGCAGGGTGCTCAAAGCCTTGTCAAGCCCCACCTTGAATGTCTCCAGGGATGGGGCCTCAACCACCTCCCTGGGCAACTTGTTCCAGTGCTCCACCACCCTCATAGTAAAGAACTTCTTTCTTACATCTAAGGAAAGGGAAAACTTCTAAGGAAAACTTCTTCCTTACATCATCTTAACATCCCAACACAAGGTGGGATCAGTCTCTTCTCCCAGGTAAGAAGTGATAAGACAAGAGGAAATGGCCTCAGGGGCCATTTGCAGGGGAAGTTTAGGTTGGACATATGGAAAAAATTCTTCACTTGAAAGGGTTGTTAAGCCCTGGAACAGTCTTCCCAGGGAGGTGATGGAGTCACCATCCCTGGAAGTATTTAAGACATGTAGATGAGGTGCTTAAGGACACGGTGGGATTGGCAGTGTTAGATTAATGGTTGGAATAGATCTTGAATTGTCTTTTTTAACCAAACAATTAACCAAACAATTTTTTAACCAAACAATTCTATATTTCTCTGCTCTCTCAGCTGGGTCCTTCCACCATCATGAAGCCAGGTCCACATCCAGGAGCAAAGGCATTCACCATTCTCAGAGCACCCAGAGAAAGGTTTCCTCCTTGCAAAACAAAAGCATGACTATCACTGAAGCAAAGAAAGGGAGAAAAGATTTCTCTCCCTCATAGACCAAGTCATGCCCACAACTGTGTGAAAAAACTGCCCAGAGACATCTTAAGCCAAGAAGCACACACCTTGTTCAGAGTATCTGGGGCAAAAGCTATATGCAGATTTCTTGAGTCAGGCTTAATTAGCTCAGACACCCGATATGCAATCCCATGGTAGGGGTCAGGTCAGAGGCCTCAACAGTTTGTGAGTGATCTTGTGCAAGTTGTTCAGCCTCCCCCTTCACAGTCACAGATGAAAGAGGAGAATTTTTACACTGCTTTCTTTAGATGAGCTAATTCAAGCCTGTGTCTGTTGGTCAGTGCCAGGATGCAAGCATGCAATGGATGTACCCTACAAGGCATTGACATCACAGGTTCTGTCCCTGTAATAGTTATAAAAAGACTTATTTCATCTATGCACGCTCTATACACAGATCACGTATACTGTGCAGAAAGAGCTCCTGCAAAATTCCAGGTGATGAAGAAAGGCATTGCAGGTTTGTGACATGCAAATGCAGAGCTGGCAGGAAAAAAGAAATTCTCCCCCACAACAGAAATGTCCATCTGTGCTGAAAATTTCCATACGAAAAACCAAGCTGCTTCCTGGTGTTTTAATTCCTTGTAGAAGAACCAAGGGAAAAAAAATAGAACAAAATATGTCACTGTTGATTCACACTAACCTCATTCTTGAATCACCAGGGCATGAGCCTTCCCTGCTGAGCCCAACTTGAGCACAAGTCAGCCTTTAAATGACCACTTCTAAATGAAATATCCATGAACTAGTTGTGGAGCGTGCAAGTGAACACAGAGTGTGTTCCTCTACTGAGTGATTCAGGGGTTAAGTACGATGGGTCAATGTAGCTTTCATTTAGACACAGCTTTCTAGCATTAATAGCATTTCTCAAAAATATTATGCTGATGATTTCTATGTCTCACTGACCCGCAGTCATATCTTTATTTTTCAACTGCCTTCCTCTTTGCTACTGCTCCGTTTCCTTCCTAAGTTTTCAACTAAATCCAAGCCATTGACGTAATTCAGGCATTTGGAGGGCAAAACAAAACCCACCCTTGATCTCAATCCAGAATTCTTTAAAAAACAAGTTGAGGTCAAGCTGTTAAGACTGCTCGACTGGGCAGAGGACCATGTGGAAGAAACACTCGAATGCTGAACAGCTCAGGAGAGAAGTACTGCTTCTCAGACTACAGCAGCTTCTGCCGTGGTACTAAAGGGCCTTGGCAGCTGCCAACACCAGTTGCTAAAGAAGCTTTCTCAGTCTAACATAGCAAGAGGGCATTTCACTTAGGTAGCACTTGCAGAGATGGGCAAAAATAAGATCTAAAATGTGTCTCACTTCAAAAACCTATGTATGAACTGGCCTTAAAAGTTTAAAGTCTTCATTTCCAGATAATTTTGCCCTTTCCTTCACCTAAAGTGAAAGAAAAACTACCCTCAGAGACTCCCCATTTGACATTTGTGAGAGATTATCATCACTAAAACCCTCATCTAAATTGATGCCAGATTTTAGGTTCAAATATTGCTTGTCTTTGCTTGTGTCTTCTAGACTTGAACTTTCAGTATCAGCCTTCCAAAAGGCATATCCCCAGTGTTATTATTAACAACACTCTGCTTGGAACATGACTCGAGCTGTTATGGAATGAAAGCTTGAGATATCTGCCAGGAAAAACACCAGAGGGCAAGAAAAGCAGTAGCTGGTGTTAAGAGAGAACTTGAACATTTGTAATCGAACAGCAGTTAGAAAACAACAGCATCCAACCCACATTATAACTACACACCCCCATCACTAGACAAAATTTTTAGTATCTTGACTTTTAGTAGGGTTACATTTGCAAAGCTGCTTATAAAACAAAGATTTAAAACAAAAGCATTTCAGTAGTCTCAGATCACCAATATTACTTGCAAATTATCCAAACCTGCACCATTTTCTGTTTCAATAATCTGTCAATCTTCACCTCACTACCTTCAGTAATCAAATGTAACATCAGCAGAAATACTAACCTTGAAAATTGCATGAAGTGCAAAACTGGGCATGCATTTTAGTAATTTAACTGCACTTTATTCAATGCAGCTTAATAAGCTATGTGATTTTCATCTGCTTTGTGTGATTGGCATGCTGGACAGATGTTAGAACAGATCTCTTCTGCATCTGGTAAATGGGTTCCCCACTTCACCCAGACAGGAGCCAAGGTGCCAATACTACTTTGGCAGAAAAAAGAGGGTGGATCTTCGGTCGGCTGAGCTCCTCTCATCAGAAATTTATCTTCAGGAATTGTATGCAAATTTCAGGAACTGCAGGAATAAATCAGGAATAATTCAGATTTTTATAGATTAGGAAATTGAGCCAAGGAATAATGCTCTTCTTGGCAATTCCATGGGAAAAGGACAGTTTCTCCTATGCATGTTTTAGGAGCATCTTCCAGTTTCTTTTATGAAGGCTGGTTAAACTAGCAAGCTAAGATACACATTGGGCATGCTGTTAGCTGGCCACATTACAGCCCATGGGATTCTTGCCAGTACTCATTCAGAATAAAGCAGTCAGCCAATGCAGCTTCAGCCATATCTGTCTCCCTCCTAGCATGACTTGTAAACTGAATTGCACTGCCACAACGGGGTAAGAGATGGGGAAAAAAAGATGTCTCAGGACTAAACAATGATTCCACAAAGCCCAGACACTAGTTCCAGCACTCAGGGGGCTAAAAGGCATCTGGGCTGACAGCCTGTGCTGCCCTCAGCTATGAAGCCCTCTTTGCATTAAAGCTTCCCTCTTGCTGCTGAGCAATGTTACTCCTATTCTCCAGAAATGAGCTGTGACCCCAGGGAGAGCCACATGCTCGCAGCAGCCTGTGGCTGACAAAGCCATCGCCAGCATTAACGTCCAGATTTCACATTTCTACGTGTTTGGTGCAGAAGTGTTCATCTCCCCATGGGTCATGGTTGGGCTGGAGGAGGTCAGCAGGGACAAGGAGGTTGTGGGAAAACCAGCCAGACCCTGCAGCAGCCAAATCACAGCCTGCTCTGCCTGATACAGCCTCACCTTGGTCAACCTCACTGACCATCCTTGACAGTAACTCCACTCATCATTTCCTTGCTCAGGCCAGACAGAGCCCAGCCACATGTCATGTGTGGGAAACGAGTCCCTACTGTGTTCTTTACCCCAGCTCCACACCAGATGGTTAACTGCTGCCAAAGAACGAAAAGCTTTTACTTCCCACTGCTGAAACTGGGAAAATATGGATGGAAAGTTAGAAGGACCCAGATAACTCCCTCAGCTCTGTGCTCTCCTGCTTCTAGAACATAAAGCAGCAAGGCTGTCAGCAGAAAAAGGTTTTCCACTAATTAAGGATCAGGCCTTTACCAGTGATTACAGACTGACATCACCAACCTCTTGGTGATCAGTAGCACAACGTGTAGTACATTTGCAGTACAACTGTGATTCCCTGGAAATGGGTCTAAGTCACAAGTGGCTTCACTTGGGACTGAATCAGCTCCCTAAGCATTACAAAGAGTACATTTTCAGCAAGATATTTTTTCTCCTTAGCTCTGCATTCCACAGTCCAATCTTCTGCTGCTGCTGCAGCAGTTTGTCTGGCATGAGCACAGGCCATTGGGAAGGTCCTTACAGAGCCATTGACCTGCTAATGTATGTTCCAGAGCTCAGATCCATTTGCTCTTCCTCCTGTTCCCCAGTGCCTCTTACCAAAATAGCTTACCCCATGAGGCTCACCTGTAGCATCGTGGTTATACTCTAAAGGATGTGTTATTAAGAACATAGCCACCTCTTTCTGAATTTCACTTCTGCATTGCAAGAGGCAACATGTGGCTTCATGCTGTCCGTCTTCAGATAATTCAGTTCTGCTTCTTCACAGCCCTGACAGCATCCCATACAGGTACCACAGGAGGTGGCAACAGTAGTGGCTCACCAGCACAGCCTAGATCTGCTCTGGGTGGCAGCTCTTGTGCCTGCTGCACAACTCATGTCCCAGGAAGGGGGCTTGTCCTGCAACTCCAGAGCAGGGAGTTGACTTCCACAGAAAGGAGACTGCAGATTGCAGTGTCCCCTGTGCTTCCTACAGTCGCATTTCAGTCAGCCTCCTCGCCACCACTCTGCCTTTTGAGACATCTGATTTTCTACATGCCTCACTGCATCACGTTTCACTATTCCAGATCTAAACCTTAGGAACTTCAGCTGGCACCAACCCAGCTCTGCATCTGGTTTCCATTCCTCATTTCCAAAACACAGATATTCTGCTCACATTGCAGAAGCCCAGACACCAAAAAAATGGGAGCCATTATTTGCCTTCAGCAGATTGCTGCAGTAATGCCCTCTGAGTCTCATCCATTGAAATGGATGATACCAGCCTGCTTCCCTGGAGTCCCATGGAGCTTCTCAGAAGTGTTTTGTACTCTGAAAGGCTTGTTTACAAGTGCTTTACTTTTAGCCAACAAGTATGAATTCTGCTAAAAAACTTAACCAGATATTTGTCTTAAGTTCCTTCTCAGGCTATAGACAGGAGAGACATTTCAGCCACCGCAATAAACTAGAAGGGTTCGGGAAGAAAAAAGGACCAAAAAGCCAAAGAAGAGCTATGAGTTTTTCCTGAGTAATACTCCAGCATGCCAGTAAGATAACAGGATTTGATTTGGCAGAAGCCAAAGGCAATGTCTTTCTTTCCTAGAAGCCTTTACTTCCCAGGCAAACTGGACTCAGAGTAGAATAATAAAAAAAATAAATAAAAATACAAACTACTGACCCAGGGACTGTTCAGCACTCAACAACTCACTGGACACTGAAGCTGACAGTGATGGGTCCCAGTTGATGGGTCCCAGTGGTGACTCAGAGTGATGGCCGTGAGAAAGAACCAGGCTTTTGGAGAGATGTGGAAGAGCCTTCCCAAGACTTAGAAGAAAAAGAAATCTATAAATAGCCACCACTAGCAGTCCATACTGAATAAAAACAAATACAAGGCACTAATAATCATACCATAAATATTTTTTTAAGACATAATCAGAGTACATCCAGCATATTCTCATATTTATAAAGGTAGATGCATGATAGGGTTGCACTGAACTCAAGATGTCTATTCATATAGGAAAGAATTTTCTTCTCAGCGTCCACATCTCATGACCAAGTAAACACACCTCACTAAATAAGCGTAGGTTTTTTCTTCTTACTGGGCCATTCAGCAGGAGTACACCATCAGGACAACACCAGGATGCACTGGAAATGATGCAGTCCGCTGATGGAAGAAAACCAGACCCAGAAAATAACTTCGGTCTTTATGATAATTAGGTGCCTGCACCACCTTCTGCCTCTCAGGGAGCGAAGGAAAGTAGTAATTACCATCCAAACTCCCTGCTACACAAAGAGGGCTCCCACGCTCCTGTCAGCTATGACAACAGCCAGTACTCTGTAGGCAGAACCTGTTTTATTCCCCTGCCAAACAGCAACTGAAGGAGGCTGGTTTAACCAGTCTGCCTGTACTGGCATGGGCAACACTCAGGCAGATTACCAAATGTGAGGCTGAAACCAAGGACATCCTTCTGAGGCATCCCTGAAGCACAGTGGAGAGACAGAGCTAATGACTACCAATCTCAACACAGACACGGCCATTCTGTAGAGATCAGTTTGTGGATTACATCTGGACAAAGACACCTCCAAGCCATCCCTTGCCAAGTGTAGCACAGCA
This sequence comes from Chloroceryle amazona, assembly GCA_027560015.1. Taxonomy (NCBI): domain Eukaryota; kingdom Metazoa; phylum Chordata; class Aves; order Coraciiformes; family Cerylidae; genus Chloroceryle; species Chloroceryle amazona. The sequence continues at coordinate 55,565 of JANHFX010024646.1, forward strand.
GCTTTGAAGGCAAGCTAGGAAGGTGGCATTGCTGTCTTCCCCAGGGGCAACAGCTCTGTTCTCTGAAGTCATGGCTGGCTGCCTCCTGCCCCAAGAAACAGCAAAAACACAACAGGGGGCTTCACTCTGTGCCCATAGATTTCAGTAATCAAGTTTCAGCCAACTTCAACAAGGGCAGAATGGATTTTTCTCATTCATTTTTTTTTATTCCTATTGAAATAGATGACAAATTTGTCAGTTTTAATTAGCATTTGCATTATGTTCTGCTCTGAAGAAGTTGTTCTGTTTTGACAAACAAGGAAAAAAACATCTAAGATGTAACTCAAGCCTAAAACTTAGGATGTCAACATGAAAGGCAAAACTAATTAAGATGCCTCACAGGAGATCCCAGCACTTCCCACAGACACCAGTGACATAATGCTTTAGCCAAACATTCTGTACATTTGTACATATACAAACACATCCAGAGTGTCAGGGATTCACAAAATGAAAACTGACATCAGTGCTAGCAATGGAACAGAGCCCAAGACCTGCAGCTAGGTTCAAGCTTAATAATACTTGATGCTCTTGCAAGAGCACAGCAGGAGTCAATCCTTCTTTCAAACAACAGAATGTAGTGTCTCAAGATAAATATGTGAAAAAAGCATTATCAGCAGCAGCCAACAAACAGAAAACTGATACAAAAGGATGGAAGGACAGATTCTCCAGAGCAGGTTTGATTCTTGTTTCTTGCTGTAGTCAGTCAGTGTTAAATACTGATGTACGTCCAGGGACACCAACAGAAATATAAGAATCAGTTTTTTATTAGTTATTAGAATTACTAAACATTTCATTTGACTCTAAAGCAAGCTGACATCATTTTTTTTCCTTTTTGTGAAACACCTAACTTGAAAAACAACTTAAAGGTGCAGTGTGCAGCCAGGGCAAACCCATATGCAAGTGCCAATCATTTTGTTTAGTGTTTAGGGCCATTGCTGACACTGCAGAGCACTGCTGGAAGCAGAAATGATGCAGAGCATTGAGAAACTGGAAAAACACACTTGGGAGATTTTTCACAGAACTTCTCCAACCTTTTGAGAAACCTCTTGGCTCTTACAGCTGGAGAAGACACAAAAGGTAGGAGAGATCTTTGCTCCTAAAGCAATATTCAGCATTGCAGTTGGGTTTGTTTTTCCACTGACCATAATTTGTTTAGATGTCACTGATGCCTTTAAAATTGGATGGAACGCACACGGGGAAGCCTTGCACCACAAAAACAGGGCATATTCCCAGCAGTGAGTATTCCCTTCTGCTCCCTGACCTGTTCCCCAAGGCAGGAAGAGACACTGCTCCAAGCAATGCTTCCCACAGCTACAAGAAATCAGAGCTGCACACAGCACAAGAGCTTCATTTCTCCTATTTTATACTTCTGGCATTACCTGACCTGGAAAAAGAACTGGATGGCATTAGCCAGGGCACAGATAAGGGTAGACATAGCAACTTTACTGAAATGTAACAGTGAGATAAACATATTGAAGATGGGAAAAAGCTATCTCCAATGAAGTATGGTGCAATAAAACCATTGACATATGCAGGCAAGTTTCTGTTTTGACTGGAAACTATGAGAGTCCCTGGAACAACCTTTGAGCAGCTGGAAAGAGAACAGCAGCCTGTCTGGCTTTAAAACAGAGGTTTTGTTCTGCTTATGATAGTTTCTGTGTCAGAGCTGGCTGCAATTATGAGTAGTGTGGACAGAGACAGGATCCTCTATGACCAAAGTGGCCTCTTGTACATTCCTCCTGCCGACATCAACTGTTTAATTGCTTGCAGTACACATACATTTTGGAAGGAGTGTTGGGGAAGGCCTTGGAAGGGAGGGGAAAAGGGAGGAAAAAGCATGAATATTTTAAAGACAATTCATCAGTTTAACAAAATGACATCTATTTACTTGTTTTACAGGCATGTTACAAGACTCTTGGGAATGAAGGTTTGTATTGAAGTACCCACTGGCCTTTGATTACAGCAGTGTGAACACTGCTGCTCTAATAAATCACCAAAATCAAAGCTGAACCATGCCATGAAGAGAAGACTTCAGAACAGAGATTTGTTTTGTTTGGGTTTTGTTCTTTGAATAGCTGTGACCTGATCAGAATCAGATTAACCAAAAAGCAATTTGGTTGGTTTCTTTTTTCTTAATACAACAGGGAGAAGACTACAGACAAGAAAGGCAACTCACAAAAAAATGGAAGGCAGCAGAACAGACAAAGTGTTTTGGTGCATCTTAGTCTTCTGCCACAACCTCTGCCCTCAACATCCCACTGTGTCAGGAGCAGGGCATACCAGAAGGAAGCCATACTCGGTGACATTGCAGGGCTAAAACACCACAATTCCTTCAGGGAAAGCTCTGTGCCTACATCAATGGACCTTGCTCCTGTAGAAATCACCAGCTTTTATGCCTCCTACCATTTCTGAAATGCCTTTATCTAGATTTGATTGTGGTGCTGACCAACAGAGGAAGGAACTCAGGCTACTACAGGGGTTTAAATCTCTCCTCCCTGGAGCTAGAATAAACTACTCAAATTTAAATATAGGCTTTTAAATTTGAACACAGTAGAGCCAAGATGGAGACCATTAAGCATCTGTTGCACATGGCCAGAGTAACCATTTTCATCTCATTTGTCAGATGGGATCACATGACTCACCAAGATTAGCTGCTGGACTCTGTGACCTGATGCTTCCCTCCGGACGCCTATATTATTTGTAGTTGTGTGCACAAATACCTCAAAACCAAAGTGTTGAATTGAACATCACCAGAATGGGATCTGTACCAGCTTCCTGCTAATCTGACAGCAAAACTTCCTCTCATGTCTCAAGAGCTCCATATCCTGTGTCATATTCACAAGAGGGATCTACACCATTATGAGGATCAAGCACAGCATGGTCCCATCTTGCTTTAAAGCTCCAACTGGGCAGAACAACTTCACAGGAATCAAGTCCATGCTATTAGTTTATAGCTCTGTTCCCAGAGTTAAATTCTTTCCCTAAATCAACACAAAACACAGGAGGCTTAAAAAAAATAAAATAATCTCACCAGGCTCACATAAATGCTGCTCCTTCACCATGAAATATTGATATTAATATAGAACATGAATAACTGAGTTTCTGATCTCTTCGAAGTGTCTAGCCTTACTGAACGTTACACGACATAATTTATATCATTTGGATAGGAGAGGAAATAACAAATGGTTTCACCTCTTAACCCTACCTAATAGGCAGCCTTAAGAACACCACATACAGTAATTGCTATAATGGCAATTTGCCCAAGTTAAGTCTTAATAATGTTATAATAAAAAGTCTTTTTGGCTTTTCTTCTTAAGATTGATTCACCCTAAAAAGTAATCAATAAATGCAATTTTTCACCTTCTCACTGCAAATACCTGGTTGGTATTTCTTAACTTTCTTGCACTCAGATTTGCTGGAGTCCCATGACAGTGAGACACTTGGTCACTGATGCTCCAGGTATCCCTTCCATCTGGAGCTGGCCAGATACAGCCAGTGGGACAGAAGTGGAGACAAGGGAAGACAGGAGCAGTAATCATGGCACTTTTCAGTCTTTCTTTCAGACTCCTTAGTTCCCATCTCCTATCAGTAGACTCCCAAGCATATTTTCCCCGACAAGAAAAGACCTAAAAATAAACATTGGATGAGCACTGACCAGGGTTTGGCTGGCTACCAAAGGCTCTTCCACAGACTTTCCCAAGCAGTGCTATGCACTGCAAAGTACTCTGTGGCAGAAGTGCATCCCACAGACCAAGCTATTTGTGCCAAGCCAGGGTGATGGTGCTCCTGTTATAAGCAACTGCAGCGCTCTGGACTGACCCAGCACATAGAACCCACAACCAGGGATCTGAGGGAGCCCTTAGAGAAATCATCAGCTTTGAAGACTTCATTGGTGTTACTTTTCCCTTTTGACTTAGAGCCTCTACTGTTAGCAGAGTAGAGGGCAAAATGGAATAGCTTCATTTTACTTGATTTAATAGCTGATTTAATCAGCTTGTTATTAGAAATAAGTCAGATGAAACAGTGGTTACACTTCCCTTTACAGAAAGAAATGCCATCATGATAATTATTCTTTAATGTCATAATAATAATATTCTGATATCTCAGCTGGAGCCAAAGGCAGTCCCATGAGAGCCAGTAAGGTGCTCAAAGATCCCAATGCCCAGCTCAGCACTGAGATGGTCTCTCAACTCAGGCCTATGTTCCTCAGGATTGTTTCCCAGCTCCATCAGAATATAACATTTAAGGGTCATAATTGAGCACTGAAATCAGCCATGCCCCAGTGACAGGGCAACAAAGTGAAGCAGGTATTTAAGGCACATGGTAAAGAACCAGGGAAGTCACTGCACAAAGCTGCATGCCTGATATTGGCACTAATAAAGATCAGACACGGGGATTTAGGTGGGATGTCACACAGCTGACTATGGTCATAAAATCAGTTAAATCACTAGTAAAGAATGGTTACAAATGCTCTGGGGATCCTCATGGATAATGAAACCCATGCAAGTAATGTAATTGAATATTTAATTTCACAATAGTTGTGAACTTGTCTGCAGATCTTTTACCCCTCATTTGTCCCATCCCATCTACACAAAATCCATCCCAAGTGAATTACAAGCAGAAGACACTTGGTCTAGCTGACAAACTGAAGCAGTGGATGTTATTTTACAGTGAATCGTGACAAATCCTGTTGGGGCCAGTTCCACTTAATATCTTTGCCAACAATCTGGATGAGGGGATCAAGTGCACCTTCAGGGAGTTTGCAGATGATACCATGTTGAGGGGGAGTGTTGATCTGCTTGATCCTCAGTGGTCAAACTCTACAGTGCAGTGTGGACAGGCTGGAGTAAGGGGGTACCAGGTTAACAGTTGGACTCAAAGGGCTTTTCCAACCTAAACAATTCTATTCTAAGTGATGAAATATTTTTGTTGAGAGCACAAGTTGTCATGCCTCACTTTGACAGGCTTCTACTCAGGCTGAAAATATACATTTTCTAGATGAAGGTATCACTCACTAGTTCACAGAACAATCTGCCACATTTCTTCTAACTGAAAGACTCCATCAGGAACATTACCTCTGAATTTATATATATATATAAATGCAGTATCTCCCATTTCTCTCTCCAAATACAGTCATCCATTAGATGTAAGGATATTCAGTTCAGACACAAGATTGTTTTGTAGAGTACAGAACTGAATTTTTAATACCAGAAGGAATCAGTATATTGAGACAACCTGACCTCCAGCCTCACATAGACTACAACTCCTGCACTGCATTCTTAAAAGGGTTGCTGCTTCTGCATGCCAACTCAAGCTCAATCCCTAGAGCCATGCCAGCTGAACATGTTACTTTTTCCTCCCCAAACATCATGGATAATGTTAATCTTGCCTGTATGTGAACTCCTGGAAAGAAAAAGAAAATCTAAGATTGCTTTTTAATATATTAATACTTGTATCATTAAATCACTTCTCACTTTCATTTTTTGTTGCCTTTAATAGAACTTCAAAAACTTCAACATTCCTCATTCCTAACTGATAAAAAAAAAAATCATACTGGATTTGGCCCAGTTTTCTTTCTACACTAGTGTTATATTGGTGTAAACACAGTTTGCAGTGAATGAGAAACAAAGAAAAAAGGTCAGTTCTACTTTTTTTTCCACTACTACACTTACAGTGGGAGTTTAATCCACAAATACATGTGCATGGCCCAAGTCCTGGAGGAAGAATTACTCAGTATAGCCAAATAGTATTGCAGCAAACCTGACAATGTTTTATTACTGCTAATTATTTTCATCAAGAAAACGGACTTGAGATATCACAATGCCTTCATACACCAGAATTAGACAGTACACATTAGTATGAACTCCAAATAAACCAAAATAAAATGATTCTTATGTCTGCATTAAAACAACTCAACAAATATCATGAGGGAAATTAGCTTGTCTGGATTCTAATGTGTTACTGATAATTAGAAATTTAATCAAATTAAACATCGTCTGTCTTTCCCCTACTGCTTTTGACTGCTCTCAGAACACTTGCTCTGTTACTGTTAAGAGGCTGTTACTCCTTTCAAGACTGAGCAGGTCACAAGATCATTTGGGTACTTGATGATGTTTCTGACCACAGTGTTTGACATCCAAGTGTCCTGCTAATTTCCCACTGTCATCAAAAAGAAGTTATTACCCTCCCCAATCTACACATGAAGCATTAATATTAAAGTGCACATATTCTTGTCTTTCATACACCACATTCAGGGAGAAATAATGAGCTGGAAAACCAGATCAGAACACATCTGGCTTTGTTTCTTTGTTGTCAGTGGTTTTCTACCACATGGTATTTCTGTTTGGTTTTGGGGGAGGGTGGTTTTTTTTTTTGGTTTTGGATTTTTTTTCATTTCATTTTCTCCCCTCTGTCACTCTCATCCACACACACACAGAAGCACAGCAGCAGGAGAAAAATCAGGGACTGCAGCAGTGTAGCAACCCGTCAACCAGTACTCAACTCTTGGGTTTTGTCCCAGGCCTATATAAAACAAAGGGCCCTGCAAAGCCTTGCTGCAGCTGACTTACTCAGTTCTCTACACTTCTAAGAATGATGTTCACCTTTGATTTTCATTTCTAAGGTCCTGCTTCAGCAGGGTTAACAAGAAAGAAATCATATAGCAAATGAAGGCTTAATTATTGTGCAATTCCCTCAGATAAATGTTAATCATCCTGTCCTCGGTGCTTTGCAGTGTAATTGACTATCCCTCTGTACCAAAGGTAAGAGCTGTATCATGCTTCATTTCAAGGTCGCAAAACAACTGAAAAAGAATAGAGGCGAGATCTCCTGGCTTGTCACCTCTGCTCAGTCCTCTGCTTCGAGCACTTGGTAGCATCCCATCCACTTTTCAAGCTGACACAAAACACCGAAAAACAAAGTCAATGTCAGCTATTAACTGAAAAAGCTCTGAAAACAGAGACTGAGAAAAGCAAGCCTTTCCACACTGATCATATAATGGAACTGCAGTTTAAATCAGTGTTTGATAGGCACTAAGTTTAACAAATAGACTTGTACATAAAGCTATCTAGCTCTATCTAGCTCTCTTTACATATCCTTCTAATAACTCCAGCAGCTATGGACTTAAAGATTCAAGCACCACCTCTGAGCTCAGCTGTAATTTACTCTTCTTTGTTGAGCTATTTATCATCCTAATGTTCCTGACAAAACAAAAATAAATTCTACTAGACACATCATTAAAGTATTTAGTAATCAGTACAAGGTAGAGATATAATTTGCTAAAACCAAAATACCCCAAAAATTCAGCTTCTGCTATCCCTTAGCAGTTACTGAAATGCCTTAATGAAATTCTATCTGGTTGCAAAAAGAAAATATGGATGGATTTATACATAACATAGAAGTAGTCCAATAGTAATTAGCATCTAAGAAGCTTAATGGCTTATATGAATTTCTGCTAAGCAGTGAGCCATACCTCTCTCAGCTGAAAGCTCTAAATTCAGACAGTTCTTTGGGGTTCATTTCATTTCAGAGTTTCAAAGGTGATTTTCAGATGCAACTGTGCAGTGAAGAAGTCTGAGTTATGACCAAATCAAGAGACAGACATTCAGAACTGAAAAGACCTACAGAAATTGCTACAAGGCCATCCCATGTCCGTACCAGTCCTCTCTGCTGCAGCCCCATATGACAGCACAGTTTCTGAGGGATATGATTCATTCCTTACCCAAGGTCTGATTATTGTATTCCACAAAGCATGAAGATTGAGAGATTGTGCAATTACCATCCCAGCTGTTATCACCAACTATGCTCTTCCAACCCAGTTCAGTGTCCCTTCAAAGAGGTCACTTGTATGTAACAGTAATTCCTCAAACAACAATACCCATGAACATGCTTCAAGGCAAGCAAACAGCTACAAGCACTTGCAAGATGCCACCTACTGAGGCAGGAGTGATAAAAACTATTCTTTGCTTTCCAAAATTTCAGCATCAGAGAACAGAGCTGGGGATGGAGAAAGTCTGGCATCTGGAACAACATGATCTGTCACCCCAAGGACCCACAGCTACAAACAGACTCTTATTTCATTCTTGGAATAAAGCCTGCCCAAATCTGTCCAGTCTACAGATGGGATCAGCAGGGAAGAAGCAACCCCATTTTTGAGCTCTTTTAAGTTCTGTAGAGCCAGGTGCACAAAGACTCTGAGCAGTGACTACTCCTGCTGCAGAGCTGGACTCATGCAGACTAGCCAGTAGGACTTGACTTGCTTTTCATCTTCTACAAACTTAATTTTTCAAATATGCTGAGCACAGGAACAGTTCAGTGCCTGTACTGCCAACTCTCAAATTCTTTTCCTGTGCAGTCCTAAGAACATACCAAAAATAAACTGATGTTTCCATCACCTACTGAAAAAACAAATAAATAGCACATGCATTGGAAGCTAAAGCAAAGCTCATTTTACACTCTCCAGTCACTAATACACAAAGTGCAAAACTCTACATTCCTTGATAGTTCCTCAATAAAAGTAAAAATACCAGCCTTCCTCTACACACACAAAAGGACATTTTGATTTGTTGCTTGTAGCTTATTGATTTTCAGTTGTTCAAGTATAAGTGAATCTGTAAGACTTCACCTCTGACCACCCTGCATGGGCTTTTATGTTACAGAGCAGTTTCAGGCAGTAAAATGTCAAAATAAACAAGATAAACAGGTAACTGTGACAAGTTTTCCCAAGGGCAGAAAAACATTATCAGCACCTGCTGCATTTTCCATCTGGTCTGAAGTACCCAGGAGAAAAAAAACAGAACTTTTATTCAGTCAATACTTTTAAAGTTATGATTGGTATTTATTCCTTTAGGAAAACCCAAGCTGTGCATATATATATATATATATGTTTCTATACAATGAGGAGAGCAGTATAAATAAGATCTATTCTGAACTCCAAAGGGCTTCAGGCCAAAGGGCAATGCTTTTTCCATCACCTATCTATTCCTGTTTCAGTGCTGGCCTGCAGGCAAGGGCCCATTGACCAGGGCTCCTGAGCGTTGCTGGGAAATCAGAGAAGGGCCAATGGAGAATGAAGGAAGAGGTTAATTTCTGATCTAGGACATAGCAGGAGAGAGTCTCACATGAAAGAAACTGCCCTCAGGGTTTACAGATAATGGCTGCTTCTAGCCTTGCTACCACTTTTCAGCTTGGTTAGGACTGACCCAAGTTGGGATTAACCTGTCTCATTGCCTAAACATTCGGTGTTTCCCACACATCCGGGGCTGAGCTGGGTGTATTGGGGATTGATGTCGCTCACACAACCCCAAACGCAGCAGCTCTGCAGGGCCAGATGCCTGTGGGGTGGAGGCAGGCTGTGTGCTGGGCACTGCCAATGCAGGACAGTGACAGATGCGTTTTGATAGTGAAAAGAACTACCCTTATTGTAGCCTTAATTCCTGAACCAGCAGCAGCAGGGCAAGGGAAGCCATAAGCTACCAGAACAGAGCAGCTCTGCTTTTCCGCAGGAGACATCCACTTTCTAAAGCACACTTTGACTTTCCAGCAAAAAGAGTGGTGCAGCAAGAAACCAAGTCCCACCTCCCTCAGCACCCTCCACTCTTACCTCAGCAAGGTGCGCCTCAAGGTTCACTGTCCCCAGTCCCCATTACAACGGGGTATAAGCCCAGCTTCACACCACATCTGAGTGATGAAGCCCCACAGTGCTCCAGGGGCCCCTCCAGCAGCTGGGGCAGACACAGTGGACCCAGCACCTTCTTCCTCTCCCTGCCCTGCAAAGGATCTCTCCCGAGGGCAGCTTAAACCTGTGGGGTCAGGTGTGTGTTGTAGTTTAAAAGTGAACAGACTGAGCAGGGGGAGACAGGTGGTGACCCTGAGAAGTCCAATAGCAGCTGTTACTCCCTTGCCTTCCCTGCCACACTCCACAGGTGAAGAAGGCAGAAAACTCTTCCTCCACAGGCCCTGGGAAGGGGGCTTTAAATGGAGACAGTGTGACACTGCCCTGCCCAGAGGCAGCTCATCAGCCCCATCTGGTCCCAGCTCAGCTGTGCCCATTCCTGCAGCTTGAGGCCCTCCACAGCTGTAGCTGAACCAAACCAAAATGGTCCTTCAGAAGCCTATGGTGGTAACCAGTTTGTTTACTTACAACAACCAGTTTGTTTTACTTACAACTTACATCACAGCTGGAGGAAAAGAGTGCAAATATCTTCTTCAAGATCTGGCTGTGAACTACTGGAAGAGCCCACATGTCCTTGAAGCATGGGCTTCTCAGGTTATCCCACCAAGGCACTAAGGGGCTCCTATGATGGTGGCCACCTCACTCCCCGAGCACAAACATGGCGTGGGCCCGGCCTCCAGCACAAGCTGATGTGGTGCCGTGTGTGCCCTGGCCTCCTGAAATGCTTCTTTTGTCCCATTTCCTCTTGCAGGAGAAGCTTGGAAGAAATCACTTGTCCCCAGCTGTGCCAGGCCGATGTCACGAGGAGCCGGGGTGCTGCAATGACAGCAGGACAAATACCCATAAAAAAAGAGTGTTCAAGTTGACAGGCAGCATTTTGTAATATTTTAGAAGTGTTAGAAAAAGCAAATGTTGGTTTTTCATTAAAGCAAAAACCACAACAAAATGAGAAAAGTTACTAATTTTTTCTCTTAGCTGCCAATACATTTGTGCATTTGGTATTTTCAGAAGTACACTCTGGTTTTCTCTAGCTTCCTTTAGTTTTACCTACTGTACTGCCTGTTTCTCTGCTTGTGCCACAGGGGCTCTGGCAGCCAAACACTGGGCTCCGTGCTGGCTGTGTGCCCCACTGCCATAAAAATCCCTGCGTATTTTTTGTATTAATGGCTTCATTAACTTCATTGTCCTGGCCAGGTCCCAGTTTAAGTACAGTCCCTTCAAATATTCCTCTCATTTCAACCTCAAATGCTTTTTTTCAGTTCCCTTCTGGAGAATTTCTTCACACTTTTTTCCATGCCTTTTTTTTTTTTTTTTTTGGTCAATTAAATTGCAAAACGGCTGTCACTTTTCAGGCAGGAGATGGCTGTATTTTGATGCCACATTAATACCTCTATGCTACACACTTATCAAAACCACTGGAAACCTACCTCGAGGCAAAGCAACCTGCTTACAGTTGAGAAAACAATTCTGCATCCTACTTCAAGGGAAATTCAGAAGTTTTGCCCACTGGAGGAGCACAACGGAAAAGGCATCACGATTTATTAAGTATGTTAGCTATAATATATTCTACATACAAAATAAATCATGTGTTTCAATGGGAGAGACTTATAAAATGGTTTGATGGCTCAGTCTGTTTAAAAGGTAATCCAAGCAAGCCATGACTGAACAGCCATTGCCACTAAGCTAAAAGACATTAAAGTGTCCCTGGCCTCTTAGAAACTATTACTTTAGTTAAAAACTTTATCAGGAGACCATGCCTGCAAGAAAACATAGAAACATATTTCCATTAATGGTTTTGATCTACTTTGTTTGCTCTGGAAACTGACCCCATACTGTAAATTCTCTCTGATGTATGGTACATTATTAGACCATATGAATAATGGATATTCTAAACAAGCATTACAAAATGAAAATTCAGTTAACATTATTTTGGAGCTTCCATTCACAAATGTAGCTCATGAGTGATACAAATTTTATGGTTCTTATCACCAATGAAAAAATTTGCATATCCCATCACAGAGTTCTTACAAGTACCTGTTCTGCATTTCTTATCTCAAGGCTTTTATAGTAAGAAATACTGCATTAGGCTCAGTAATTTACATTTTTCCAATAAAATTCTAAATACATATGCAGCAGCTCTTTACTGACTGGTTTCATGTTATAAATTATAAGCTTGGAAGAAAACACATTAGGGCAGATATTGATTTCTAAATAGTCACCACGAGTGAGATTTTATCCTTGTGTTGAATTATTACACCTCTTGTCACAGCTGTATCTTACCTCCCAGCTACTACACTTTGTGGCAAGTAAGCAAATAAATAACACCACCTCACTTCTGACAGTTCAATTAATTCAGTTCCATGTGGTGGAAGTAGAAACACAGAAACATAGAAATGTCTGGGCTGGAAGGGGCCTCTAGAGGTCATCCAGTCCAACCCCCCTGCTGAGAGCAGGGACATCCTCAGCTAGAGCAGGTTGCT
>JANHFX010024646.1:67856-117966 GCA_027560015.1 Chloroceryle amazona
TTTTGATGCAGCCCAGGATGCGATTGGCCTTCTGGGCTGCAAGCACACACTGGCTGCTCATGTCCAGCTTCTTGTCTCCCAGTACCCCCCAGTCCTTTTCTGCAGAAAAAGGACTTCACTATCACCTCCTGCCGCAGCCTGGATCGATAGTGGGGATTGTTCAGGCCCTGGTACAGGACCCTGCACTTGCTCTTGTTGAACCTCATAGCAGGTATGAGTCTGTTTTCTAGCAGCTCTACTCAGACTGACATTTTGGGATCTGCAACTATCATAAAGACTGCTCTCAGCATGGCACATCACCAAGCATTGCAGGCTTTACTGTGGAAGCAGCAGATGAAGTCCAGTGCCTGTTGGAAAAGATCAGCCAAAAAAGTAGCAGTACTGCTGTGGGATGTCATTGAATTAACAGTGTTTGTTCACTCAACACATCTGCTCCTTGGCTGTTCGGCAAATGTTTTGTTTTAATGGATAATCCCAGTCTTTACTACCTTAACACCATGATTACACAGGGCATCTGGACACAGGAACGAGGCACCTGGTCTGTGTAAAAAATCAGAGAGTCCAAGTTGCAGTTATAACTGAACCACCCTCCATACTCCCATCACCCCCACTTGGAAGTGGCACTGAGATGACCCAAAAAATTGCTCCAGTCAAGCCAGCATGAGAATACAATTGCTGAAACCTTTGGACAGAGCCTATTGTCTGAAGAACTGCATGAATACAGCAAAATCTTCTCCAAAACAGATGTTGGTGTCAAAGAAAAACAACAGAAAAACACCTTGGATCCAACAGTCCTCCTACTCCCAAAGCTCCTCCATGGAGACCAGGAGGACTCTCTGTCCCTCCCTTAGAACTCAGATGCCACCTTGTGCCCTGACCCTCCCATTCCCAGCTTGGCTGTGCTTTCCTTCCCACCTGCAAGGCATTTTGTAGGGCAAGGGAAGGGATGTGGCACAGCCTTTGCTTCCATAGCACCTGATGAATAGACATAGATGTTAGAAAGGCAAAGAGCCCTGGAGGAACACAGGGCAATGAGACCAATGGCAGCATGGAGAAAGGTCCTTCCCTGGTGAGGAAGGCCACAGTGCACCAGGCAGCTGGCTCACAGACAGGTGGAAGAAAAACTTGTGAATACAAGGAGATGTCCCAGATGCACTGGATCCTTCTCTTCCAAGTCTGAGCTGGGCAGCTGAGATATGCTTGAACTCAGTTATATTTGTCTATTCAATCTGCTTTCTGGGAGTCAACAAAAGACAAGATGTTTTTCCAAATTTTTATTAAAAAATAGCTTCAAGTGGAAAAAAATAAATCAATAAGCAGTCCAATGGCAGATTTATTACAGTTTTAACTGGTAAAGGGAATGAATCTACTTTATGAACAAAAATAGCAATAGGAAAGTATAGTGAAGGATTCTTAATCAAATGATAAAATGGAAACAGCATATTTATATATATTTTTATATAAATATATTGGTTACATTCTTCTTAAATAGATAAAACAACATTCATTAGCACATCCAAAAGTATTTCCTTATGGCAAGAGATTCATTTTCCTTCATGGCAATCCATAAGTTTATGCCCATTAGGACAATTTTGGGGCTAGAACAGGTATTCAATACCACTCATCAATTCAACCACCAGGTCGAATCCAGAGCAAGTGATTTAGAACTAGTTTATAGGAGATCTCTGTTATTTCTGATACTTAAGGCCAGGTATGCAACAAGTGGAAGTGGCAGAGTGTGATTTAAACTGCAGGATCTCCTGGAAAGCTCAAATTTGGATTGAAGCTAGATTCCCACAAAAAAATTCTGACACTGCTCAGGATTCCCCATTTAAGACACACTTCCCTTCTTCTGTAAACAAATGTTAACAAAATAAACTCTTTGTACCCTATTAACCGTTTCTTAACATAAAAATAAGGAGCTTCTTGGGTAGTTTTCAAATAAATCAGTACAAAAATCTATCCTATCCTAAGCAATGTCCCTGTATCAAAGTGCTAGCAAATGGCACAGTGGTTTCTGTTTGAAGCCCTGTTCCCCGCTTTTCCTGTTTCGTACTGCAAACCTCAGCTCCAGCAGGACTCAGCTCAGGACTCCAACTGTGGCAGCTGAATCAGCCCAGCTCCAGGCTCACTCTTGGGCAGCCCTCACTTATACTGTGGACACCCAAAGCACTTCTGATTGTTTGATGCTAGCACAAGCTGCCTGTCAGATGGACAGCACCCATCACAGACCCATCCCCACCCTGTGGGGTGGTGGCAGGGTCTGCACATGCAGGGAGCTTCTCAGGCCCTACCCCAGCGCGGCAGGTACTTAGCCAGTCTCCTGCAAATACCTGGGCAGGGGTCGGGCTTAGATCCTACAGCAGAAGACGAGCAGATCCCTGCAGCATTTTGCATAGTATGTTCAGCAATGACTAGGAGATGCCTTATCATGGTCCTGCTGCTCCCTCTCCTACCAGGTGCTAGCAAAGAATCCCACAGCTTGCCTGTTCAGGCTTTCTTTGGCTTACTTGGTTTGGTTCAAATGTTCACTGGCTGTTACTTTGGAGCCTGAATAAGAAATAGTGCAAATACAAGCTTAAAGGAAAACAAAATGAAAACAACAAAACAAAATCAAAACCACCACATTATCTTCACCAAATATTCAGTTAAAAAGACAAGGATTCATAGGATGAAAGCCCAGTTGTGGGGTATTTGAGATATTTGGCAAACCTGTACAAGATCCTTCATGACTGTCTTAAAGGAATATATTTGGCTTGGCAGTAGATGCTTAAAATTATTTGCTAATGTAATTCTTTCTAACACTGTTGCGGCTAATTGCAAACAACTCTGAAGACTAGTCACAGAACACAGGACATCTCCTTGGCACAACAGGACAAACACTCTCTGCAGTTATGGATTCCTCGGTGCTTTTCTTATCCAAGTTTGACTCAAAATGATTTTGTTTGCATGGAATGGTGTGAATTCATCCAGATTGGTTTTGCTGGAAGGCAAACGGACCACATTACTTCTGAGGGTCAAGATACCTTTATTTGGCCATGCTCAGGCAGATTAAGAGGCCAAAACAGAACTCTGTTTGATTCCTATTATGGGAGGCTGGCTGTGGTGCATTTTAAAACAATCATCTGAAGTGTCTGAGATGCTCAAGTTTGAAGCTTCATGAAGTGCCAGGACAACCTATAAATGCAGAGACTTCTCTTGCATTGTGGCAACCTTCACCACACAGCAGCCCACACACTGCAGCCCTCACTGAACCAAGGCACCATACAATGTCTCTTGGCCTACTTAATAAAGGGGCTTAATTTCTCTCAGCTCCTCTTCCCCCTAAAAATCAGTATAAGGGACATTCAGCAATGAGTTGCTTTCAGTGAGCAGTGCAGAAATGGCTGGTTAACTTCACTGTGAGTCAGGCACTTAGCCTGCTCTGTGAATCTGATGTACCTCCATCTCCAGGCACCTCTATGCTTTTGAGAAGTTTGGTTCTCAGTGTTTCAGAGTTCAGCCCTGGGAACTAGTACTGCTTTGACAATGATCAAATAGAGAAGATTGTACTCTTTGATCAGGAGCAGAGCTGACTGCTGTCCCCATTGGACCTACGGGGCTCAGACTGTCTCCTCTCCATTGCACAGCTCCTGCTGTGCCATTCAGTACACCAGCATCAAGCCAGGTTTGCCAGCTTGAGGGTGTAAGTGCATCAGGGGAGTTTTACCTGTTGATGTTATGGGACTGTTTCAAAGAAGGATCCACACATTTAAAACCATAAGGAGATGAATTCACAATGAAGCTAAGGAAAAATGAAGATGTCATATTGACAGCTGCTGTCACCCCAAATAAACTCCAATAAAGAAACATCCTTATCTGTGCCCATGTGCTTGTTTCTAACCTGATATTGGCCTTCCCAGCACGTAAGGACATTGTTTCCAATGACACAGATAACAGAGTTCAGACTTTAACTGGGAACTAATGAAAGAATATGCTTAAATAGCTTTCCTCTCCCAGCTCTCAATTACAGTTTATACATGAATAAAATGGAAAAAAAATCCCCACTTTTTTTTCTCCCCATCAATTTCATTTTATGTGGTGGGCAAAAGGAGAGATGTTTGGAACAAACGCTTCTTTTCCCTTCTCCCTTTGTCTGCAAGTGTACATACTACTGAACTTAAAAGCCAGCACCTGCATTAAACAGACGGAACTCTGATATGTTTGTCTTTTTTTTCTTTGAGATGTTCATATAGCAGGGACTTCTGAAAAGATGTTTGAATGAATGCTGGCCATGACAGGATACTGCTTAAATTAGAATCAGGCTCCGAGCATCTTCCTGCAATTAGATTATGTCATATGTTATACTCTTACTCATACCCTAGGAAGGAGAGTGCGAGGATGCTTAATATCTGTAGATACTCAATTAAAGTAAGTGCATCAGACATTCACTAGGTCTTGCTATTGCCTGCCTTGTATCTAGACCAGGCTACCTTCTAAACCTTGAGAGAAAAGAAAAACGAACGTGCACGCAGTGGAAGTCATCATGCCTACAAGTATGTCTGCTGGCTAATACTGTTACCTAACCACAGAGGTAAAAAGTCATGCAGTTTATACTTTGTTTGCTATAGTTTGGGTTTGCCAAAATATAGTTTGCCAATGACAAAAAAAAATAAAAATTCAAAAGGAGGTGGAAACTGTTGGTTCGTAAGACGTGGCATTTTGCTGGTTCTTGAAGTTTGCGTTTCAAGCATAACTGCACCCCTCCATGCATTCTGAATGCTTCCCCTTTAGAGGGCATTGGCATGCTTGTGGCAAAAGCAACCAAACCTATTGATTAGGCACATGGTGAAAGATGGCTTATGAAAAAAAAATAAATATAAAGATCAGTTGTTTCCATTCTGAAAATCCTTACTCAAAGCCTTTATATTGCAGCGATAAGCTAAACGTGAAAGGTAGCAGCCTCCTTCCTTGCACGAGAGGCCCAGCAACACCAGCTGTGAAACACACACGTTAGAGAGGCTTCTTATATATGATACAGATAGCTGTAATCCAGAATAAATAGTACTGTTCTGACTCATAAGTGTATTTCAGCTTGATTGTTGTTTGTTACAGCTGGAGATGGTTTGCTTTTCATCCCTTCTGTCCCACCCTTGGACACATCGATGAACAGCAACCTGGGAGTCCGAAGTGTCAGCAGTATCCTTTTGTACTCCTTCCGGAAATTCTGGTTAAGGAGCCCATAGATCACAGCATTGAGGCAGCTGTTAAAGTAAGCCATAAAATAGCTCAGGACAAAAAGCCATTCTGGAATGTGTGGCTGCACTTTTGAAGGATTAATTGAAACAGCAAGGCCAATAAAGTTTAACGGTCCCCAGCACACAGCAAAAAGGACAAAAACCACAAACATAGTCAAGAAATTCCGGATATCGGCTGCCCTGAGCTTCTGCTTGCAGTCTTGTCTCACCCGGTGTTTGACCTGAATCACCAAAATCCAGATCCGTAGGTAGCAAAATGTCACAATGGACAGGGGAACAATGAAGTGAACCACCACCACTGTGATTGTGTAGGATTTACTCACTGTCTGGGCAAAGGTGCAGGAGTAAATCCGGGGGTCGTATTGCAAGGAGCCAACAAAGAAATTTGGCACAATCGCAACTACTGTGAGTATCCAGGTCAGGCAGAGATAGCAGAAGGTGTTCTTCAGGTTGAAGAGTTTATCGTACCGCAGGCTGTGGCAGATGTAGCAGTAGCGGTTGATTGCAATTGCCGTGATGTTGAAAATGGAGCCAATGACACTTAAGCCCATCAGGAATCCGCTTATCTGGCAGTGAACATTTCCCATGGTCCATCCATTATGGAAAATGGCACTCAAGATCAGAGGGTATGGATAAACTGCAACTACAAGGTCTGCGACAGACAAACTGACGACAAAGATGTTGCCTACAAAACAGAAGAGACCATGAGAAGTTAGTGTAGGTCCAGATAGACAACTTGCAACTCAGAATTTCTCTTTAGGCCTAACTGTTTTCGTGACCTTCGCTCTACTCTCCATTTAGAATCTGAAACCTTAGAAAATAAGACTTTGTTCTACTAGTGACAGCAATGGTGAGTAACTAGGTATGATTAACTTGAATATTCCTTCTTAAGGCTATCCCAGACTGGAGCATTACCCCTCACTCAGCTATAGCTGTAGGTCAGGTTCCTGCATTCCTCTAAGTTGCGTAGAAGAGTAGGACTTTGTTCCTTTTGTTAATCAGACAGCACAACTGCAGTCACCAGGTAGCCACCTGGCATTTGCTGTCCTGCAGAGAACTTCATTCCTTTAAATACTCTACAGGACACAATACTTTCTATAACATCACATAGTGACAGTTTACATAAGCTCTGTCCATCATGGCCAAAAGAATTGGGGCAGGCAGGTTCAGTTTTCTGTGGTTGCACTGACAGCAGTTGCATGGGAAAGGTTTTTGTTTTTTTATCTTTTGCATGTGAACAGGTGTATTTTCACCAGAATTTCAGCAGCGTTCATGCTAAGGAGCATGAGTTCTTCCAAAATCCATGGTGCAGCCAGCCCTTATGTGCTTATCTTATTTGGTCTTCCTGTTCCTTTAATGTTAAAGTTGTCCAACACAACATGGAAGATCAGTCATTCCTGCACTGTCTGGGCCAGGGCAGGAATTATAATAAATAGGCTGGTGACAGCCACCTCTGCAGAGTATATTGTGCAGGTTGTGCATCTAGGCTCTAAAACGGAGTTGAGAATCTGCAAGTACAAAATAATTTAAGCCTTGCTGGACTGAAAATTGCACATTGCACGGGACACCACCTGGCAACTCCACTCTGTGGAGCAGCCTCCAATGACCCAGGAAACTATTGACTTCCTAAGAGCAGTTATTGCTCATTTTATGAGTCTGGTGTATTTTTAGGTAGGCAAAAAGCCTTTCTGTTCAGTTTGCCAGTCAGAGCAGAGGAATGCGTTAAGAAAGAGACTTCCAGGTCTTTTGGGAACTGGTGTAACTACAGGAGCAGCTACAATGGTGGAAAGGACATCTGTCAATATTCAGCTTTTTGATGACTAGACAAATTATTTCAGGAGATGCTCAGCACTGCAGTTAGAGGACAGCACACTGGAAAAAAAAGTTGTTTTTCCTAATTCTACTACCTTCAGATATATCTGCAGCGGCAGGAAGTTAGGTGTTATTGGAGTAGCAGGAGAGGCTGTATTTAATGCAATTAAGGCGTTAACACCTATGGCCCTTCATGTTACAGGCAGCATCCCAGCCAACAGATCACACCTGCATCTTCTCTTCACACTCCCATATCTTGCTGTCTAGCCGACTCTCTGAAAAAAACACACTAAAAAGAGGTCATCTTCTGTACTATGCACGAAAAGACTCTCTGAATTCAGCTAGATTGCTGGCTTCAATATTTGAAAAATACATCCAAGGGCTGGTAGAAATCACAGCTGCATTGCCATTGCAGTTGGCTCATTGCTATGTTTGCTGCCAACAAAAACTATCAGGACAAGGCAACAGTTCTTATCAGGTAGCAGAGTCCACGCTGACTGGAAAACAGTCCAGACTTGAGAATAGACCACAGCAGTGTGGAGCTGAGACAGCTGACACAAAACGTCATTTAAAAATAAGCATCAGTAGAGGTCATGTGAAGTTCTGAAATCTTTTTAGAGAGAGATTTCACATACATGGGTTTTCCATAGCACACGACTTTTGTGACTGCTGTGCCTCAGTGCTGCTTTTTTGATGATTTAATATCTTACTTAGAGCTTTTTAAAATGCAGTAACTGAACCCGGTCCCCACATAATTAACTAACTCTGTTTATAACCACTGTCAAGGGCAGCACCAACTGTGGTCAGGCTTAGTGTTTGTACAGGCACCCTAGAGAGGGAATGCTCTTCTGCAGCAAAGCTTTGATTCATTCTAGCAAAAATACACATCTCAAGAAAAAGCAAAATGTTTCCCTAGCACCAGAGTTTCCTTCTGGAAAGCTTTTCCAAAACCTTCCAAAACAGAGATTTACCAGCAACCCAGTTTAGGAGACTTCCAGAGGATGCTGGAGACAGACTCCACTGATGGGACCACAACCCTCCCTCCCTCTTCATCAGACCTGTTCCATTTGGATACACATTTATATACACAGGAGGACAGAGAACAAGGCTCTGCATTTGCTGGGGATGAAAGCCAGCCGCATTCAACAGCCAGTTCTGAATCAGGCAAAGCAGAACAAAGCTGGATATTCCCTACTTAAGACAGCACATCAATGGATTTAATCCAAAGCTTAGCAAAATCATAGGGAAAAATATTAGCCTCACATCACTGCCTGCTGCCAGGAGAAATGAGCAGTCTCTGTCAGTCTTTCTTTGCTAACTTGAATAGTTGGGAGGAAGTAAATATATGGGGGGAGGGGAATCTATAAAAATAATATTCAAAAGATGGACTTAGTAGTTTGGAGAGCACAGTGTTGTGTGTATTATTTTGACACCACTTCACTCCATGTTGCTCCAGCGGGGAGAAAATGGTATGGTTTTAGGAAGACAAAAATAATCTCCTTTACTTGGAGCGCAAACCTGCCATCCTCTGCTCTGTGCTTTCACCTTGCAGTCTTGGCTCTCCTGTCAGCTAGAAGGCCTATCGCCTCAGCAGGGTATCAGGTCCCTGAAAATAAGGTCAGAAAGATTCACTCAGTACTATTTCACAGAAACAAACCCATCTTTCATTTTATTTGGCAATGTGGTCAACTTCAACTTCTGCCAATGTGGTCAGTATTTTTCTTCTGTTGAGAAGAACGTGAAGGTCAGACCCATATAATAACCACTTGCCAGGCAGTCCTGAAAATCAGTGCATTTTAACGACTGAGTATGGAAAAAAGGGGGAACACTGCAAAGTCACACATGCCCTTCAAAGTATGGGAACTGGCTGCTGGCTAATTATTAAAATAAGAGTAACTTGAGTTAAACATTTCTTCAGTCCTGCAATCCCTGGTTTGCTATGAGACCACCTTCTGCTGGGCTCTGCAGCCAATGGCTCGTATCCTTGTCCTCTGTAGGATCAGATCAGATCCTCACTCCCAAAAACACTGCAGAATGGGAAGCCATCTAATGTGTGGCTTTCAGGGAAGGTAAAGAGCCATCTCCTACCAGTGATCTTCACCATTCTTTTGTTGTTTTTTCATTTTTTCATTATAAGACAAAGAAGTCCTGCTCATAAATAATACCAGCATGACTTTATCTCAAATTTAAAATTATCTGCATCTGCGACACTATTTTCAGATCTATCTTTTCCTCTTTGTTGACATGTGACTATACTTCCTTATTAGCTTTCACATTTTCCATCCTGTTTTTAACTTCTGCTTTAGTATAAATTGGTTTGTGTGCCACTGTGCTCTATCCCCTAGTTATAGAGTCACACATGAAGAAGCGTGAGTGGTGGAGAAAGGCAAGTCTGTCACAAGCACCCTTGTCCACCTGCTCAGAGAAACTTTAGATCTTTCTACATTAGAGATCCAACACAAAGCTACAGATTATAGAGGTATGATAACACCATTCACAGTGTGATTCACAAATTGTTTGGAAAGAAAAACCAAACTACAAAACAACCTGAAGCCCAGCAGCAGAGCAGATAGGCATGCACAAGTAGTACAAAACAGAATATATCCCAGAACATCTTCTGCCCTAGTACTCCTGACTGAGCTCCCTGTCTCCCTCCCATACTCCCCCAGTCCTGCTTCTGCTCGCTCCATGAGCCTGCTCCTCTATTCCAGCAGTTCCCTGGCCCTGTCTCTTATTTTACCTCAATTATCCAACAACACAGGTTACTTGAGGACTTACTGTAAAGTCCTGGTGCTAGGAAACGTGGAAATACCACAATGAGTTCCGTAAATCAATAAACCACATACATAAAGGTTTTCAGTGGCAGGCTGCCCAAACAGTACCTGACTTTCAGACAAAAGGGTATCACTCTTCTGCAGAGATTAACTGTATCACTGTACAAATACAAGGGTCATTGGCCCTGCCTGCCTCAAGAGGCTGCTGGAAATCCCTTGGTGCACAAGCTCCAGTTGCAGAGATCAAACCTCTCCCTGCTGTTCCCACACAGCAGCTGTGGGCTGTCCTTCCCGACACATGGGCTGTGTTTTAGGTATCCTGAACCTAGAAGCAAGGTTAAGAGGTGGGGGCAGGAGCGGGGAGGAGATAAAATATTTTTCTGAATATTGGCTATTTTCCTGCATCTCAAAATGTCCAAAAGAAGCACCCAAAACTCTTTTTCTCTGTTACCCATATGAAACTCTCTTACATTCCTTGCTGAAATACTACAGAACTGTTTGCTTCAGGTTAACAAGCTGGAGATGCTCAATGCAGCCTGAAGTTAACAGTGATATCTGTAAGCCCACTGGTGAAACTGAAATGTCCTGGGTGACAGGAGTTGCTGCAAAGCAGAGACAGTTTTGCAGACCAACTGCTTGCCTGACAGAGACCAGCTCCAGCCAAGGAGGTAAGAGGGTTTTGCTGTCCTGGTTGCCCATTCCTGCCAGCCACTTTGCAGGCATCAATGACCTGAGCCATTTCAAGGAAAACAAACCCACATATAACAGCCTCAAGGCCAGCAGGTAAGAGGCTGTCCCATAAGCATGGACATGAGTGCCATGGGGGCTCACTGCATGACCAGCCCCAGCACTGTCCCAGCCTCTTCCCACCAGCGAGATAAGATCTTGATGTCTGTCCAGCTTCACCCAGAATAACTGACAGTTGTAGATCAGCCGGTATAAAGCCTATGTTGAGAAAAATGTGCTAAGATACACAATGACATCATGCTAGAAGTTTATTGGGGTGTCTCGTGACACCTTACTATTTGTGACTTACAATAAAAAAAAACAACTTAAAGTTTAAGTTGGTTTGTCCAGGTTTTATGAAAAACTCAGACTCATGTCTACAAGGAGATAAACTGGAATTAAGACTTACATCAACCTCTGAGAGATATGCATACTATGGTTCATTGAACAATTTAACAGGCCATGACTCTAAATCAAGCCTCTGATGACCACTAAGCATAACCTAATATTCTCTTTTTAGCCTTCCAAAGCTACACTCACCGCAAAACAGAAGCAAAATGTACTGCTTGCCCCAAGCAAAAAGATAAAGTCATAAAAGCTTTATTCAGCATGCAATAAGACTCTTTATGGGCTTTGATAGCCTCATTTTCTTGTTTGCTTTTACCTGCCACTCACTGTGAGTTTGTGTGTATTTCACTAACCTCCAGTCTGCAGCCGTGATGTGCACGCTCGGTTCTGCAAACTAAGTGGCAGATTTCAGAAAACACTTTCAGACCAATTTTGTTCTTTTTATGATATAAAGTTACCATTGAGGAGGTGTAATCATGTGGACCATATACTGCTGAAATTTAGATGGATAATACTACTGTGGTGCTGGAGGATCCTGGCCCTGCAGCCCTCAATCTGACAAACATTTCTTACATCATAAACTCTAAAGGGTTATTCTGGGGAAGACAGTGTTTATCCCATCAAAGAGTATTAAGAACCATCCTTCCATAGGGGACTACAGCCCATGTCACTGCTCCATGCAAGCTCTTGGCTTCCAGGGCACCGTGAACACTGCACATGAAGCAACAAAATGGCACATGAGAAACGCCAGACTGTGAATTGTTGTCTCTTTTCAGCATTCTGATAAGCACTGATACCTCTGACATGCCTGTACAACAGCCCAGCATGTACTTACCCAGTCTGACAACTGAAAATGTTTGATGGGAGCACAAGAGAAAATCAGAGAAACTGCCCTTGAGATCCAAGCAACAGGAGGAAAAAATTAAAATTGTTGTTCAATTCATTAACCCACAAAAAAATTAATTGAGAATGTTATTTATGTATTTAGAGAGTCTGTTCAAAGAGAGGAATAAACAAAAGAAAGGAAAAGGCATTCAATCAATTATGTTATCATTTTTCCATCAGGATTCAGAGGGGGGATAAAGCATGGTTTCCTGCAGTTAGACAGACAATGCAGTGGAGCTGCCAGCTGGTCTCAACTTTTGATTGTTCTGCATAAAATGATAGAGGGGTAATGAACAGATTAGACAGGAGGAACTGCCAGTTCAGAGCACCCTTAGGATGTAAGGTTAGAGAACATGGAAATATCCAATTTAAGGACACCACAAAGGTCCTAGACAAACGCATGAAAATCCATAATAATTTCATTTTTTCAGCAAAAGACCTTTAAGATGTCTCAGCACAACTGTGAAGCCAGCTCTGGGCTACCACCCTTACCTAGTTTACTGGCTTCATTCCCTACAGAATCACACACAGAACATTAGGGGTTGGAAGGGACCTCCAAAGACAGAGTCCAACCCCCCTACAGGAAAACCATGGGCATTTAGTGCTGCTCCCTGCCTTGTGCCAGCCCTGCGTCCATGCAGGATCAAGGCTAAAGCAGAGAAGGCAGCAGTCCGCAAAGTGAGCTCTCATCCTGCACGCTTCCATGACCAGATGTTTTGGCATCACTTTGACATCACAACTGCAAGCTTCATTAGCTATCTCACTGGTGTATCACCACGGTTGTGTGAAATCTGCCTTTCCCTCTGGACCTGTGAGAAAGACTTGCTTCCAGGAGGAGTTGGAGGAAAACCTCATAGTATTTACTGAAGTAGAAAGGACCATCTCCCCAGCACTTTGATTACATTTTTTTTGTTCTGCGCCCTATATTACTTTGGTTGATGGTTAAAGAATTGCCTACACTGCCAGGTGGAGGACTGGATTATTGAATTTTAGACTTACTTTTATGTCATGATCTTTTAATTGTATTGCTGTCAAAACCATATTTGAGCCATGCCTTCAGCTGCTCAAATTGCAGTGAAGGGTGATCATTTGTAGTATTTACACCCCAGAGCTTCATGACTTTCATTTAGCTAAGGTCAGAGAGGTCTGAAGTCTGAGCTCAGAAGTCTATGGAAATAAGCTGGAAAATAGAGAGCAGTGCTGTTCACATGATTTCATATCTTTCCTTATATCACTTCCCTTACATTGGAAACATCAGCCTCACCTCTGCACCTGGGAAGTGGAACACATCCTCTTGAAAACTAGACTAAGGCACATGGAGGACAGGGAGGTGATTTGAGACAGCTAACATGCCTTCACCAAAGGCAAGTCTTGTCTGACCAACCTAGTGACTTTCTGTGGTGGAGCGTCTACATCAGTGGACAAGAGATGTATCTGGGCCTCTGTGAAGCCAGTTCCCCACAACATTTTCCTCTCCAAATTGGAGAGATATGGATTTGGCAGGTGGACTGTTTAGTGGATAAGGAATTGGTCAGGTAATGGTCAACAGCTTGATGTCCAGATGGAGATTGGGTAAGTCATGTCCCTCAGGGTTCCAATACTGGGACCAGTGCTGTTTAATATCTTCAGTGACATAGGCAGAGGGATCTGCACCTTTGCAAGGTCCTGCACCCGGGTTGGGGCAACCCCCAGTATCAACAGAGGCTGAGGAATGATGGGAGTGAGAGCAGCGCTGCTGAGAAGGACTTGAGGGTACTGGTTCATGAAGAGCTGGACACAAGCTGGCACTGTGCACTCACATCCCAAAAGGCCAACTGTATCCTGGGCTGCATCAAAAGAAGCATGGCCAGTAGGTTGAGGGAGGTGATTCTGCCCCCCTGCTCTGGTGAGAGCTCACCTGTGTCCATACTGTGTCCAGCTCTGGAGTCCTCAGCACAGTAAAGACATGGGCCTATTGGAGCAGGTCCAGAGGAGGCCACAAAAAGTATCAGAGGGCTGGAGCACCTCTCCTGTGAGAAGAGGCTGAGGGTGTTGGGGTTGTTCAGCCTGGAGAAGAGAAGGCTCCAACAAGACCTTACTGTGGGCTTTCAGTACTTAGAGGGGTCTTGTAAGAAAGAAGGGGACAATCCTTTTAGCAGAGCCTGTTGTGACAGGACAAGGACTGATAGTCTTAAATAAAAAGAGGGTAGATTTACATGAGAGGAAAAAAGTTTTTCAAGGGTGGTGAGACACTGGCCCAGGTTGCCCAGAGAGATGGTCAGTGCCCCATCCCTGGAAACATTCACATCCAGGTTGGATGGGGCTCTGAGCAACCTGCTCTAGATGAAGATGTCCCTGCTGACTGCAGGCAGGTTGGACTAGATGACCTTTAGAGGTCCCTTCCAACCCCAAACATTCTATGATTTTATGATTCTATGAATTTCCCCTTGGTGTAGTGCAGATGGTAGCTGGACATTCACTCACAACTGAATAAAAATGATTTTCATTATGTCATCTTCTGGACCTTTAAAAATTAGTTGGTCCTCTTCTGATACCAGTGCAGAGCAACTTCCCCATCTTCAGAGTTCCAGATATTTTTGAAACAAAAAGATTTTTAGACTGCCCCAGAGAAACACTGTTTGGAAAGCTTTCCCCTGTTACTCCATATTAATCCTAGCATGTCCTGTTCAGCTTAGGCACACCTTCCCAAAAAGGTGATCTGAATATATTATAATGAAAGGGGAAACTAAGTCAGGTTGACATTTTACCTACTTCCAGCAATTTTCAACTTATTTTTAAAAATACCATTTCCTGTTAATTGATGTGCCTTTCAATGACTTCCTGTGTATTCCTAGAAGTTCTGACCCTTCACATCAGACAAAATCACAATGCTGCAATTCTGGATTTCTTAACTTAGCTCTTGTTAGTGTCATGTTTTTCCTGGATGCAATTATGGCAGCTGGATCTGTTAGTAATGGAGAAGCAATATGTGTTGGGCTTGACCTGACTCTTAATATCTATGAAAAAAGGGCTAAAAAGTACCCCTTCTGGTTATGTGCCCCAGACTCCTGTCATTAAACTGTTACCCTGTTACTTCCATCAAACTCACAGCCTACAGTAAGGCTATGAGATAACAAGACCATCAACTTAAAATCTTGGTTCCCCCCTGCATCTTTTCCCAGTGCTTGGTGTAAAGATGGGCTTGGAAACACCACTTGCCTTCACAGCACATCCCAGCAAGGCTGATGGAGTTCAAGCATCAGAGGCAGGAGGGGCCACCTTCCAATTTGCACCGAGGGAAAGCTTCAGCACCTCCATCTGTGCCGGATGAACCCATGCAGCACGGGCTGCAGTGGCTGACTCTGCAAGAACAGCATGGCTGATGGCCACCAATTCCCTATAGTGGCTTCTTATGGCAGGCCTTTGGGAAGAGTCTAAACAAAACCTCTTGCAGCTGTAGGAGAGTCCAGGTACACAAACTCCCACTCAACACCCTGGCTACCTGTGCCACCCTCTGACTTCCAGCTGTATACCTTCCTTTTTGTGCCTAAAATACCTGCTGAGTGGTACTATGTGATTTTAGATACCTGCCTAATTCCCATCCAGACTACGTAGGGAGCGCAGGCAGATGTCCTTCTGTTTACCCTCACACATTTGTCACACCAGCACAGAGATCACAGGTATCACAGGGTCTCAGGGGTTGGAAGGGACCTTGGAGATCTTCAAGTCCAACCCCCCTGCCAGAGCAGGATCATAGAATCCAGCACAGGTCACACAGGAACGCAGCCAGGTGGGTTTTGAAAATTTCCAGAGGAGACTGCACAACCTCTCTGGGGACCCCTTTCCAGTGCTCTGTGACCCTTACGGTAAAGAAGTTCCTCCTCATGTTAAGGTGGAACCTCTTGTGCTCCAGCTTATACCCATTCCCTCTTGTCTTATCACGGGGCACAAGTGAGAAGAGGCTGTCCCTTTCCTTTTGACACTTAGACCTCATGTATTTATAAACATTTATCAAATCCCCAAGAGATGAGCTCTACCAGCCCAAATTAACTCCAACCCCATTATTTATCAACTGCTTTGCAAAGAACTCTGAAACAGGAAAGACCCTGTATAAACATAAATGTGAATTATTGCCAGCATCCATTGAAATAACAAACCAGCATCCATCCTTTCCCAGTCCCGGCAGCTGTACTGCCACCATTTGCCATCTGTTACATTCTAAAATATAATCTGTGAACTCAGTCTTAACAGACTTAATAACGCTCTTTTGCTACTGGTGCCGGTCAAAGGGTGTTTCTGGCCTGGGAAGGAGCTATGTGCAAGCAGCCGATTCCTGGGCAGCTGTCAGACAAAGCGCACAGTCGCATCTGAACACACAGCTGATTTTAGTGATAAAAATGCTGTCTGCCTGCCCTGGTGAGCCCTGCTGAACCAACACAGCTGAGCCCAAGAGCTGGCTCCTGCTTCTCCTTGTGCTTCACCAGCACCGCCTGTTGACTAAACCTTAGTGACAGCACCAGCCACTACACCCATGGACCTCCACTGCAAGAGGCAGATGTTACCCTGCTGCAGCTAACAGCTTATTTTGGCCACCCAGCCTTGCAGTCCCAGGGCCCAGTCTCTCTCCAGTCCTGGCTCTTTCTTGGTGGGAATGCGAGGCATTTTTTTCTTTATTTTATAACTCTTTTGAAAGGTATATGGAAATGATGAAGCTCTATTGAAAAAATAAATTGCCACACAAAAATGTGTCCATGGGTGAAGGACATTAGCCTTTAACTCATTCTGGACCAAACCTTGTCCAAGTCTGCCACTGGCAACAACTTTTCAGACCACATCTGATTTGTTGGTTAGGCCTGAGGACAGACTGAAGAAGTTGTGTGAGGTGAAGACTGTCCAAGGCAAAGAGGTGGAGACTCAAAGGAGACAGCTTTCCTATGAAGACTTAATTAAGAAAAACTGACCTGCAAACAGGCATCAAAATCCAAAGACAAGGGAATGCAGGGATGTAAGGAAGAAAGCCATCATGGCGAGAGCAGTGGGATGTTGAACTTGCAGGGGAAAGCAGACTTGCTTACAGGCAAATGAACACTGAAGTCTGCCCTAACAGAGCTGCATTTAATTTGCCTTAGTTGTTCAGTCTGCCCTTACTGTAAATGCACAGCCTCCTCCTCTTCTTACTATAAACAACATCTTGAGTAAACACACGGAAAACATAGCTGGCAGGATATGAGGAAAAGCAGGACTGTTTCACTCCATCTTTACTCTCCCCCTTGGTGGGTCTTAGGTGGTCTTAGGTATTCATTCTCCAGCCTTAACTTACTTGGGGCTACCTGCCTGACACACCAAGTTTCCATCTTGACACCCCATTATCTGATCAGTCAAAGGCGGGATGCCTTCCTAAACCAAAGATCACCTTCTAAAGTCCCTCTTTGATTTGGACTTGAGGTGGGGAATTCACTGGCTGAGCAAAGTCCTCACTGACCATGACTCACGGGCAGGGGCCAGCACACCCTGGTGTCAGTGAAGATGTGTGGAACGCATACCAGATTTCTCATAAATGGCCTTTTTGCCATTCACTGTAACAAACCAGCTCCTTTCTGCTCATCTCTCCTGGACTGGAAATAGAGGGTCTGCTAGTTAAGTACTGGACTGAATAGAGGTTACCTAAATGAAGAGTCAGGTGTTAGAGCAGTAACAGGGTGATAATCATGATGTATTCTGCTTCTGCACAGCAGTTTCCACTAGAGTTAGGAAAAAGAAACATAAATAGGATGTCATTTTTCTCCAAGGTGGTAGCCTTGTTGTAGGTTACAGCATGGTCTTAGTATGCTTCACAATGCTGCACCGCAATTGATCGGCTTTTCTTCTGATGCCCTTAATATATTTTTTGAAGCATTTGAAGACCAATTTTATAAAAGCAGGTTATGGGGAAAAAGAAAAAAAAAAGGGGGGGGGGGGTTGTTATATGTAGCTCACAGAAAACCTACAGCCTCACACTGGACCTGGCAATGAAGCAGGTACTGACACAGTACATACATGTGGCAAGAATGAGGCTAGAAGAAAAATAGTACTATGAGGGACAGGAAAGCAGCATATCAGGGGGAGCTACTCACATTCCTGTACATAGTCAGTCCTCCAAACCCAGCATCCAGCCACATGTCAAGGAAAATGGTTGAGCTACCTGAATTACTGTTCAGCCAGCCTTCACAATCTGCTAGGAAGAGGAGAAATATTCCTTACATTACAGATGGGGAAAAAGACCCAAGGTTTCATGGCTTCACCAAGACTGTGTGAACTGTGAGAGAAGTAGAGCCTGTAAGAATGAGACTAGAACATAAAGAAAGTCTATTCTGGACCTGGTGGTTCATTCACAACTATTTATTAATCCCTTTGGAAATGAGGAGTTACTTTCACCTGGGAACACTTTAGGGGCTGTGATAGAATTGCATCGGCAAAAGTCCAGTGCAAACAGTTAAAGTTGATTCAATAAGAATAGTAATGATGCTGGAAAAAATTACCTCAAAAAAACAACGCGTGCCCTAAAGGACCTTCTGCATTTTCCAGAAATGAGTCCAAAAGACAGTATTTCCCAGAACATCAGCAAAAGCTTCACTCCAGATATTCCACAGTGTTTGCAGGACTCATGTCAAGGCTGGGTAGGGGATGGGCAAGAAGGAATGATTAACAAGAGAAATTTGGACTATGGAGTCCCATATGTGTTGCTGAAAGGCATCTGCTTCTGTTTTTTTCCTTATGACTTAAACTTAATCATCTTTGAACTACAATGTGTGGATATATTAAAAGAGAAAAGACTTTTTGCAGCAAAGGCCAGTGAACATGTTCCAACACGATCCCATGGGGACAAATGGTTCAGTCAGGTGGGTGTGCTCTAATACTGATATCAATAGGGAGACTAATGGTGGCTAATATCCAACTGGCATGAAACATAAGATTTCATGGGACTATGACACCTAAATTACTCAGGAAATCTCTTGAAGTCATCATACTTGTAGGCAGCAATATGTACATTGAAAGAGAGGTCTTGCACTTGTGGATCATAACTGGCAAGGCTGGCAGACACCTCTGGCATCAAAAGCTTCCAGTACAAGAGCATCACTGCATTCTACTCTCACACAAGCAACATTTTGCCCTGAGCAATAAACACCACAAAGAATAAGAGACACATATTCATGTAAGTCAAGGAAACTCTGAGGTACTTAGCTCAATTGCCTAATCCTGAAATACTCCCAAGTCCTACTTTCTCATCTGTAGTGATAAGGGCAGGTCTACTTTTAGAGCTATATAGTCACCATCAAGTTATGGTGTCAGTGCTTTTATTGTCCCCTTAAACTTTTCCTTCACTTCCCCTTTTTATATCTACTGGATTTTTCTCAATGAGAAATAAGCCACAAAGATTTCTTCTCTCTGAAAGTACTTAACATCCATGCCAGGGTACTTCAAAATAGTAGCATATAACTTGAGCCTTATGAGTCCTATTAGCAGCCAGGGAGGCTTAGACAGGGCTGCAGGCAACCCTTTAAGTGCTAACCATGAGTGGACCTTTTAAGTCAGTTGGTGGTAGGTAAAGGAGACTCTCCTTCCCTATTCAGCTTTTGTATGGCTGGGTAAACTCACAAATAAAGGAATAATTCAACAGCACCTCAAGTCAGCATGAGGCCTCCTGCAAAACAGAGAAAAAGCTACAGCTTTTAACACTGCTTTTTCCTCCTGAAGTGCTGGATTTTCTATCACTTTTAGGGGACATGATTTCATTTGCTATCCTCTCCAAAGACAAGAGCAATGGTCGAGATTCCTAAGTTTCCAAAACAAAGATCTCTCTCACTCTATGCAACTTCTGAAAAGCCCTCTTCTCCATTCATTAAGTATAAGGTATCACTTCCTGCCTCTCAGTCTCTTCAGAACAGTTTGTGACACTCTATTTCCTCTCCTTAGTAGGACCCATTCATATTTTTTATCTATCTGCTGAAATGCCACATTGTTAACACTCCCCAATGAAGCATTACTTTTTTATCAACAAGCACCAAAGTAATAGAAGATTTAAGGGTGAAATGAAGCATGGGCTTGATACAGAGCCTTCTAGTGAGAAGTCCTTGTGTCCAAATTCAAATGCCAGTGTCATATGTTCATCATGAAATCTTAAGGGTATTTGCAGTATCACATATCATTAAAAATACCTCCCCGAGAGTGGGTTGATTTGACAGGGTTAGAAAGGGCAAGAATTTCTAATCCTCAGCAAGAGTGTAACATAGGCATACCAAGGCAGGCAACAAAAACTCACAGCATGTTGCCCATCTTCTTCATAGGGAGCCCCAAAAGCAATCTGTTAGAAACACAGACAAGACAGGGAGATCTAAGGCAGGCTTAGCGTGCACTACAAAGAGATTTGCAGAAATTCTGTCAAAAAATTTGCTTGACACATTGCTGGAAACAGATGAGAGCTTTGCACATTAATGAGAAGCCGAGTGGCGTTCAGTGAATGCTCTCTGCGTTCCGAGCAGAGCCGGCAGCACGGTGTGATAAGGTGTGCATTTCCCTGTCAGGCAAGTGGATGCACCAGTGTTGGTTGTACATTCATTTAGGCAGCTCAAGAAACACCTCTGAGCAAGGTAGTCTTCTTCAGTCCAGCAGTACCGCCCTGGCACACCCACGTGAAGTTTTAATTTAACAGACTCAAACAGCTCAGTCAAGTGTCTGTATTCTATGGAATCCAGGGAGCTATTTGTAAAGTCAGAGCTAGAAGGAACCAGGATTTGCAGCTTCGGTAACAGATTTGCAAAGAATAAGAGAGACCAGCTCTAGTAGCAGTCTCCAGTCTGAACCACCCAAGAACGTCCCCAGAGGTACACTGTGCCCAGGGTATCACATCACCCAGCTCTGGCTGTTTCAGCTCCCTGGCTCCAGGGTGGGCAAGAGGCACCCAAAGAGCACAGGCCTATGTCTGCTAACTCAGCAGATGTAACAGCCTTCATTTGTAACAGTGGAGAAACACACAGTGTTGACTGCACCACAGTGAAAAACAAACCCAGAGCGATTTCCAAAACCCAGCATCTCAGCACCAGGAATGCAGGACCTGGAGTGTAAATACCAATTAGGACAAGGTAGTAATAAAAGGCAGATGAAGGGAAGAAGCCAGCTTTGGTTCCCTCAGGAGTTCAAAGTCTTTCCCAAATTCAGCTACATAACTCATCCTTTAAAAGGAGAGCGATGGCTTCTACATTAGCAACGTAGCAGAGACTCTCATGCCAGCACTGCCTTCTGACACTAACTGTCCTTTTATCATTTATTCAGGAATAAAACTCTAACGAGGCAGATTTTTATCAAATGACAAATAACAGCTGGTGGAAGAAGAAAAAAAGTGTCACATTTCATTAGAACTCTCTAAGACTCTGACAGCCAGAAAACACACTGCCGAAGCAGCAAATACAGCCAAGAAGACAGGACAGAACTCACAGCAGCTGTTAAACCAAATGGGAACTTGTTAAAATTAAGGGCCATTTTTCCTCTTTCATATTTAGTCTCAAAACACTATGTAAAGAAATCCAACCTCTTACAAAGACAGACTGAGTTACTAGCGCAGAAGTGACATGAGACCCTTGCAAAGATTTCAGTTCAAAAGGTACCTGTTAACACCCAAGCTGTTCCTAAAACCCTATGAATAAGTTAATCTGATATCAGCTGGAAGTTTCCAGTATTCAAGTAATAAATCTTACTAGAATTATTTTTACTGTTATTCACTTGGTGTTACAATACTCCTTGAAAATATGCAAGCATTCGACATGGAGGATGCCAATGGATCTGTAGCATCAATACCAGTGCAGTCCTGGACTTGTTTCCTTCTTCCTAGATAGGTTAAGGCCATACCCGTCCCCAAGTATCATCAGTCCCGAGTTTCTCTACACCACCAGGCAGTGGTTTCACTGGTTTCCACTCACAAAGGCTGGTAGAATTGCCAGAAGGGAATAGGAGTGCACAAGGCTTGCCCAAGTCGCACCTGAAGTTAACTTTGTAGAGATTCCACAGCAGAGAAATGCTTAGGACTGAAAGGTATCCTGCAAGCCAACCTATATATTTTGCCTGAAGGATGCTGATTTCCAGGGAGGGATACGATGATTCTGCTTCAATAAAGCCCAAAATAAACACTGAAAATCCAACCAAATTAAGTACATAACCAGCCAGCCCACCCTAGATTATCCTACAGTGTGAGGGTGCAGTGCTGACAGGTTTTGTTCTGTATTTCTTTTGAGGACAGGAGGTGATCGCGCTGTGTAATTCCATATTTACTCAGAGCTAATCTCACACTGCAGCACTGACTGCGAGGACAAACAGGAGACCCATTCTTGTTTTGAGCAAGGACATAACCAGGTAATTGCCATGTTGCCTTGAGCAAACTGCTGCCTCTGCAGGTTTTGGCTTCCTCCTCTGCCAGCAGAAGATCTGCCTTCCTTGAATTCACTGATGTTGAAAAGGAAAAGGATGTTGCTCAGTGGAAGGCTGAATAGAACTAGAAATTAAAATATTTCTCATGTGCTCACCTTTTGGCTCTTGGGCAGTTCTTCCAAACTGAACACTTCCTTTTCAACAGCCCTTTACTGAGCAGTCTCTGGAGCCTGCAATATGCAAGAACAACCAAAAGAAGCAAGATAAAACTGTCAGAAGCATGGCCCTATTTTCCTCTCCTGAAATTCCTCTTAATCCCCCAGAATGGGAGGGGTTTAGATAAGAAATGCTGAACCTGAGCACATGCAACTCTAAGTTCAGTAGGCAACACTCTTCCCATGCAACTAGATGAAGTTATTACCCCACCATGGTAGCAGAAGCACATTTTGCTGCTAAAGGCACTGTGATTGGAGCTGCCAGCCCTGGAAAAGCACAGAGCTATCTGAGTTAACAAAGGTGACTGGGGATTCACAACACTATAGGTCTGAATCAGAAGAGCCTTGACCATCTCCTGACTTGGACTGCTGCATCCAGCAGTTATCCTGCAGCTTACACTTGACTTGGAAATCTTTCATGCTCTAAGCTGGATGCAGTTGAATGCGGTCATGGTCCATTCCTGGACTGTCAACACTTTCATGCTTGCAGCCTGTGTCAGTTTGCAAAGCTCCTGAAGATCTTTTCCAGAGAAGCCTCACCAGCTGATTCCTATGGGACAGTTGGAAAGGTCCATTGTAAATCACACTGCATGAGAACAAATACATTGTCGTTCTTCTGGCACAGGACAGAAGCTGCCTATGGCTTCGCAGGTCAGCATCTGAGAAAGCAGTGATGCAGCTCATGCGTAAACTATGAGTGTTGCTTGTTTAATTTATGCCTGTTTTGGAGCAGAGGTGCTTGCACATAGCCTGCAGACAATTTCCGCTTTGTAACTGGAGCCCAAAGCTAATTCCTTGTTCCCAGAGACCATGGCCTCGGTTTCCTCTTCAGCGTCCTGCTGCTTGCACATCTCCCAGTGCGTCTGACTTAACAAAAACCTCACACATACCTCTTGGCCTCCCAAAACTGAACACTTGTTCACATGCCAGGAAAAAGAGTTTTGCCATCTATGTACAACAGCATGGCTTTGTAACCCTGGCCATAACAATGCACTATGTAATAGCCAAGAAGACTGAAGCAGCTAAAACTACCAGCAACTGCACCATACATTGCTAAATGACTGCAACAACCACTCAGGAAAGAAACATGAGAAGGACATTGAAGTATGAAGAGCAAAAGCAATTACATTTTCATTGAAAGAACAAAATGCCCCCTGTGACTCCTGATAGAGCACAACACATGGCAGAACCTTGTTCCCTAGGCCCTGTGTGGGAACATTTAAGCCCCTGTGGCAGAGTTTCAAAAGTGATGTGGCTCCATGGAAGCGATACCTACTGAAGTGTCTGCAAAGAAGCCTTTGCACCAGGAGCAGCTACAGCTGCGCTATGGACCTTGGAGTGTTCTTTGACAGGAAGACATCTATTCTCTCTACTCCATTTTATTATCTGGGTTTCTTTATCAGCACTTTCTGCACAATCCTCAGATGGTCTTGTAATTAAGGAAGACAGGACATCGCAAATCATTGTTATGGTAAATGGTACAAGTTTCTCAGACTGCCTGAAGGACAGGCATGGGCTGAAGCATATACAGAGATTGCTCTGGGATAATAGCAGCATTTAGAACAATGTCAGCTTCCAGCAAGTCAATTCCAGTAATCACAGAATCACATAAACCAGGGCTGTCGCCTTCATCCTAGGGAGGCAGGGAAATATCAAGAGCAAAGATGCATGCCTTGGAGACTTTGGACACCAACAAGCTGTTCTCACAAGCTCAAGGAGCTAAATCATTCTGAACCTCCACACAACCACCCTGACTGTCCCCAAAAGGCCGTATTTTGAGGTAGATGTAAAGTTGCTGCTACATCATTACTATATAAACCATAAACTACAACTATTCCCAACACATGAGATAGATTTCACAGTAAAAGGGTCTACCAACAACAGCTAGACATTAATACACTCTTCCCTTGTAGGTATAAACCTCAGAATATCAGCACTGTTCATCTTCATTTTTGACCCATTTTTTTGAGAAATGAAGTCTGTTTGATCACATTGGCCGCCTTTCCCCAGTAATTTTTGTTCCTGACAGCCAAATTCATTCACGTTTTATAGAAGATTGGATGACTCATTTCAAAAACAACCCAAAATCTACGTTCTACACAACGGAACCTGGTCCCTAGCAGAGCAGGGATATTGTTAGTGATCACACTTATTAAAAGGTATAGGGTGACCTCAAGTTTTCCAGGAAACCAGGTGATTCAGTTGTTATGAAACCACATATTGGGATGAGTTTCAGCCAAGTGTGTAGTCACATAACAAGGAACCAGCCTATGGGAATCACAGAATGTAGAGATTAGGAGGGACCTCGAAAGATGATCTAGTCCAATCCCCCTGCCAGAGCATGATCACCTAGTTCATGTCAGACGGGAAAACTGGCTTCATTTTGATGTTCAGTATTTAATTCATCTTTTATACAAATGATGCTGAAGACCATGAATCTCAGAGGTAACATCACAGTACCATTGAGAGGTTGCTGCTGGCTTCAAGTCAAACTAACTCATCTTCCATATCTCAGACTAGAAGACGAAAACTGAGTATCTTGTGGTAGGCAAGGAGTTACCACCAGAAGTCTCTTCTAAAGCAAGACTTTTCCCTAAAGTCATGACTGCTTCAATAAGACTAACAAAGGCAAGGATAACAGTCAACATACATGTTTCCTGGTAGAACTTGCAAAATCCAAGACCAGGAAATTAGCAAATAGCCCACAAAACAGACACATTATAAATGAACCAAAGATCGAAAGAGACTCCATCAGAGGTTAGACTTCAACAGAACCTCTGTCCATGAGGCTCCAATCCTCCAGTTAGTAGGAGAGTAAAATGAGAAAAACAAAGACTGTTGAGACAACGATGAGCAGACACTGATAATGGACAGACATACATATGTAAGTAACAGGGGAAACTTCTTTGCAGGCTTGTTCTGCAGTATCCTACAACAATTAGGAGTGCATATTCCCCAAAATTAAATCCCATCAATTTTCAAAGATTTCAAAGAAATGGTACATGTGCAGAAGTCTAAGTTGCCATGAAAAAATAAAACTGAACTAAATCTTTTCAAAAACTGCTAAAAGGGCAGTATACCTATATGTTTTAAGCAGAGCAATCACCATATAATGCCACAATACAGCAGCAATATTACCTAAATTGCCACCCAAGGAAGGAAAAAAGCAAGACAGAGGCTGAAATGGTGTTAGCCAACACAGATAAATTGGTTCACTAATGGATTTGATGCTGACTTAATCTTCTTACCTGGCAATGCCTTGAAAAAGCATGGTTTTTTTGCTATCCTTTACCTAAATAAAATTAACCTATTCCAGAAAATTAAGAACAATTTATCAGGCCACTGAAGGCAGACTGCTTGTTGGATCTGGATCTGTGCTGTTCCATCCAAGAAACAAGAGAAACTTTGTAATTTAAAAAACCTGAAAATGGGAGGATTGGCAAAGTGTCACATCTGGAGCCTTGCTGCTCTTTTCCTGCACGCTTCCTAGCTGCTCGGCACACTCCAGTACACAGGTTGTACAAACAACCTTTTGTTTGGAACAAGAGCATTTGGCTCCTGCTATGACACAGTTTGGTGCTTCAGAAAATGTAACATCGAGCAAGAAGAAATTTCTGAATTAAAAAAATGGGAACAGAATATTTCACTGTGATCTCAAGCTCTTTTACTTTCCTGGTAAAACTGAAATTTGGTTTGGTTTTATTTCCAAGAAAGTTTTACATGGAAACCTTGTCAAAATGACTCTTCCTCATAGCATGAAAGAATTTTATTTATTTTTTTTCAAAACTAATGTAGGAAATTGATGAGTTCATTTTTCACCAACAAATGTTTCTACTGTAAAAGATCACCACCTTGCATTCATTCACTTGAGGACGTGCAGTCCTGCCATTGCCCGCTCCTTGGAAGGAAACACACAAATACTTGCATCTCAACATTTCAAAAGTCTCACAGGTTGAAAGCCAGTAGGGTAAAACTTTAGAGTAAGAACTGAAGGCCATATTTTCTTCCATTACTAAATGGTCATATTCTGAAATGAAGCTTGAAAAAGAACATTTGTCTAAAGAATCGGCTGAAGCCTGAACACTCCACCAAGGAAGCTCTCTCAGGTAGAAATGCAGTTTGGGTCATCTTTCCTCTCAACTTTTGAGCTTTGCTTGCCCAAAAAATTAAAAATAAGCAGTTATCTGTAAAACTCTTAATGGTGATTTTTAACTTTTTCATTACTGGGAGATGAACTGGGGCAGGATGAAACACATTCAAGAATAACAAGACATCATAAGGGTTTGAGGTTAGAACTGAGGAAAACACTATCGCTAGGATGCCCTATGCACCTGCACTAATACAACTGTCCGAGTGGATTTCCTAGTCTCTTGTGGTACTCACAGATGTGACTGCATAGGTTGGCATCACCAATTAAAGCCATGGCAACTGTTGAGTAATGTGTCCCCTCCTACTGCATTGCCTTCCTGCTGTAGAGCCAGTAGGAC
This sequence comes from Chloroceryle amazona, assembly GCA_027560015.1. Classification (NCBI taxonomy): domain Eukaryota; kingdom Metazoa; phylum Chordata; class Aves; order Coraciiformes; family Cerylidae; genus Chloroceryle; species Chloroceryle amazona. The sequence continues at coordinate 94,718 of JANHFX010024646.1, forward strand.
AATTCCTTCTCTAACTTGAGGCTGCATTCAGTGAACAGATTAAAATCAGGAGCAAGACATGCAGGACGATCCTTAGAACTGCTGGTAACTCATTTTAAATTCAGAGGCCGCCCTTAAATTCATTCTGTGATGGACGTGACAGCATGAGCATGGTGCTCCCACTCTCCTGGGATAGCTCCAGCCTGCAGAGCTGGAAGAAGGAAAACGATACCCCTCCTATTTCTGTCCTTGTTGCTTGCATATAGGATTGGGTTGAAGGAAGAGCAAAACCAGGAGACAGGTTGTGAGTGAGGAAGGGAACAAAGACATGGGGAATGTTTATACTTTGGGGGATCAGGGCACTGAACACTTCCTCTAGGGACCCAAAAAAGTGCAGCTTGCTTTCTACTTCTGACACTTTCAATGCAAGACCCATGTCAGCAGCAGCAGAAAGCTCAGTGGACATCAGGACGAGGCAGACTGGCACATCTGCATTTCACATTATCCATTTAAACTAGGATTCACAGATGGTTTTCCCCTCAGATTTCTGTGTCATAGGAAGCCAAAGGCAGTTCTCACTGAATTTGTGTGACCTCTGCAAGGAGAAGTAGCAGCTCTTAAAACATATGCTACTTCATTTCCCCACAGGCAGAGATGGAAATTAAAACACTGCGTTCACAACACGCAGCCCTGAGCCAGGGCAGCAAGCTAGAGACAGCGTGGGAACAAGGCTTCTGACAACCCCAAGGTTGCTGTTTCTTGGAAGTGTCAGGTCCCCACCTTTGGGCACATGATGAGAAAGATGTTTTGTGCCTTACCTCATCACAGTGCATCCTACGACATGTTCCTGGGTGTCCATATCACACACCCACTAGCTTCAGGCTACAAGAGTACCTTTTTCTACTCTAAATAATTATCCTTCCTCACACATTCTCCTGCAGTGTGCAAATGGTTTAAAAAGAGGATATTGGGATTTAGTGGAACTATATTATCCATGTACATGGTTTTCTTGTAAAGGAAGGCAAAGCTGGCTCTTCTCTGTATTATGAAGAGAAATGAAAACGCCTTGGAAGGTAACAGTTCTGCTGGCACAATTTAAAGGACAGAGAAGGAAAGCCCTACTGCAGTGTGCATCCAAATCTTCTGATCATTTGCAGATTTCTTTCCGTGGATGTGGTCTTGTGTTTACATCAATATTTGCAGCTGCTGCAACAGTCACACAAACATTGAGAGGATGCAAATTCAAAAGCTCAAGAAAACTACATGCCTATAATTATGAATAATGTTCATTACAAATCATCCAAGTACTCTTCCAATCCCTAATCCAGGGCAAAAGAGAATTCAGAATTTACCACTATCAGCCCAGGTTAGAAGCCACAAATGTCTTCAGCTCTGTAGCTCTGTAGCTCATGAGGTTTTTAGATAATTACACAGATTTTGACTCTGGCACTCAATATCATGCGAATGATTACCCATCTACACTCATTTCCCAGAGATACACAGTCACAGAGGCCTGAGTGGAGCACACCACAGAACCTCATCTGGAAAAAAACAGTAGCAAACACACTTTATCTTCACAAGAGATTGTTGAGGCACTAAAAAGCTATGGAAATTTTGAAGTATCATCCATGCTGAGAGCATAAATGATCCTTCTTTTAAGGGAACCGAATCAAACTACTGTTCCTCAGTAGGAAAAGCAGAAATACATTTGCAAACATGAATCCTATTATCTACATCCCACAGCCTAGGGAATCCTTTATGTCCTTACTATTCCTCTCTTCTCATTTCTACCCCACTCCCTTGGTGCTTTCTTCTATTTTTCAGCAAAGGACAAAGAAATGCAAGTGTGGTGGCACACCTGATATTGCTGTAGGTAAACCCACTCACTTGGTACTTCTCTTGTCAGCACTGTTAACTCTCAAAGGTAAACCCCCTTTTCCACCTTTTTTTGCTGCTTGGGACATTCTCAGCAGGGCTTATTCCCATGTACTGAAGCAAATGTGAATGCGCTCACTGCTTCTGTGGCAACAGCATCAGGAGCATCACTAGAAAAAAATTGTTTTGAAGGATGTATTTAACAAGGGTTTGTAGGCAACACTGCAAAAAGAGAAGCTGTTTCTGGTGCTTTCCTATTCTTCAAACTCTGCCTCATCCCATCTCAAGGCATTAAGTGATCTGTTTTCAGTTTTTAAGAGGATAAAGTGCATCAAATATCATAAAAAAAACCAACCCTGCAGAATGTAAAGTTACTTTATGAGTTACTTTCTCCTTCTTGTCTGGGAACAAACTTATATACATATGCATCAGGGCAATTCAAATAGTTATTTCCAATATAATAAATAACAGGCTTCCAAAGCAATGACACAGAGCACTAAGGCAAGGGGGTTCAATATATTGTGTCTTGAAGAAGCTGTAGAGAACTCACATTTCCACTGTTTTTCAGCTGCTTCAGTTCCTTCAGCTCTCTATGTAAAGAAAAGTGTTCAGAAAGACATGTAAATAAGATCAGTATTTACCACATTGAATTACTCCACAGAAGTCTGTTAAGATAATGCTTCCTCATACCTCATGGAGACCAAAGGGTTGATGAATACTCTCAGCGTGAGAACAGCCACATCAAAGCAGACCTGAGGGTCATCTGGTCCCATGCCCCATTGCCAACAGCTGGCAGCAGGAGCTGCCTCACAAAATAGTTCAAGGAAACGTGTATTGGGCAACAAGGAGATCGTGTGCCTTAAGGGAGCCCTCTTCCCTGACACACAGCCAAGCACAACAGAGTCATATATAATATTAATAAAACATAGCAGTTTTTCTAATAAGAGAGTTCATTTTTAAACACTGCTACAGTGAATCTGTAAGAAAATCTTACAAGATAGTTAATGCGCAAAGCTTTCACTTAACCAGTTGCCTAACTGAAGAAGAAATACGTCAGAAAGCAGTGACCAAGGCCAGGCAGGGAGGGAAAAATGGTGCCTGGCACGAGCTGATGCTATAGGAGCCCATGCCTGAATGGTGGCTAGAGAAGATTTAGGACATATTAACAGAAACTGCATGCTCACTAATCTGACACGTCTTTACAAGTCTCCTCCAAGATAAGCCTGCATCATTTAAACCTCACTTCACAGTTATCTCAGAGATCTTCAGGTAAGCCATAACTGTGCTGTCCACGTAAGAGCTGCACCAGGCACAAGGATCCCACAAGTGACAAATAGTGCAACTGGTGGAAGAAGCCACCTATACTTGAAGACAACCTCATTAGCCAGTTAGGATGTACTTCTTGTCTAAAGCAAAGCCTCCACAATTGACAGGATGATTAATTGTAAAGACATCATACAAGGAAAAAAAGTCACTTCTGTTTTTCCTGCCAAATCCCAGCCAGGTGCTCCTCCACAGGTGAGCTTTGTATCCCCAAGGCATGGCTACCTGTGGGCTGAAGGAGCTGTGACCCCATGGGCAGAGCTGGGAGATGAATACCCAGAGGCTCAGGGTGCTCCTTCCAACTGTGCAGAGCTGCTAGGAACATGTCTTCTCAAAGGGTATGTTCTCTATCGAGTAAAGAGAATGTTGCTGCACCAAAACCTAAAACCTTAATGGAAAATGTGCTGATATTTGGACAGAGTTTTCAGGAGCAAATGACTAAATAAATTAGCCTGATAAACCTGTTTCATCTTACTTCATCTCCACTTATCTGTATGCAAACATTCCATTTTACCTTATATGCACATTTACGTATGTTCATGTTTCAGCAGTGACAAAGTGTTCTTACAAGCTGGAATCAACCTTCTTCAGACCACAGGGAATTTTGACTTCTTGTTCCAATCCCAAACACCAAAACCCAAATCTGGACATGGCAATTCCCCATAGAAAAGAAATTAAGAGTCAAAGCCATTCTCTTCCTAAAACAGTATACAAGGCCAAATTTGTACAATTTCTTTGCCTTTCCCCATTCAGCAGAGGGGAACAATCCCGCACAATGGCACGTGTCTGATATGATTGCAACAAAGAATTAGAGGCTTACATCTAGAGAAGTATAAATCCTGCATTACTAGAGTTTTCTCAGCTGCAAGGGAAAGAAACATTGCCTCCTGGTGATTAAGATTGTAATTATTATTATTAATACTGAAACACTTTCAATTACATGGTAGGTTTTCTTTAAATGGGCACTATTGTTAGTGCAAGTTGATTTGAAACAATGATTTATTCATGGCTTAATAACTCTGTTTCATATGCTCAGCACATTTTGCTCAGTATATTGTATTACTGGCTGGTTGCTATAAACAGTCCATTTAAATTTAGATAGAAGCTTTTGGAAAAGTTCTATTTAGAACAGATATGTGAATTAAACCACTAACCACATTGATCAGTAACAGCAGATTTCTTCTAAACTTGTAACATTTCAGTGTGTGCATTAGGATCTCAAGAAAGTTGAAGTTCACATTTAAACAAATCATTCTACTTACACCAATCCTAATATCCAGTCCTTTATAAATCAGGAGGAAATCTGCCAGACAGTACTGCTAAATTGTGAAATTTCTGCAAATAAATCAGAATCAGGCTTCCCCCGTGGGGGTGGTAATAAAATACATCCAGCCTTGCCAATTAACCTGCAATACTTCCTACACTTTCTAAAGTAAAAAAAGTCTGCCTTTACTGGCTTTGATGCAAAGAAGGTCTAAACAAAACTAGTCATGAAGGCAGAGAAAAAAGGCTTTATAGTTTGGCCAGATACACTTTTAATGAGAAATGATACATTTTTAACCAATGTATACATAGTTTTCTTACTGAAACTCCCACAAAGATTTGGCTGGAAGGTGTTGGATGCTGAGCAAAACCAGACTGCACCATCAGTGATACACACAGATGTATAACCAGCTCCTCTTGGGTTATGGTTACTTCATATTTGAATTTTCAGAGACATCTCCGGGAACTGAGTCCAGCTGTTTTGTTCTGCACAGTTGCTACAGCCCTTTATAAGGGCCACATGCTGTTCCCTCTCCTAATATTTCCATGTTGCAGTTTCTTAATCAGTCATTATTTTCAGGATGACAGTTCTTATTTGGCTCTTTGGAGAAGGAAACATTTCTAAAAGGAGCATCATATCCAAGTACGTATAAAGTTGGCGTAATACCTGTTCCCTATTATACTCCTTTTATCTACTCAGAGCAGGAGATGAAGACACTTGTTGAGGCACTGTCTGATTTACAACCTGCTCTGCACAACCCTTCAAGGCAGTCGGTTGCATCTTTGAGTTTATAGACAATGCTATCCTCTAGTTATTTTGCTTTGCTAATTAGATGAGGAATAAGATGGTAGAAGACTGGGTCACTAGTTTTGACAAGTGCTCAGCTTTCAAGAGTCTTTTCTGCTCCTTGTTTCTGAATGATGCAAAAAATTAGAATGTAAATCAAAAGGTGAATTAGATAAAACTATGAGCTAGGCTGATCATTTTGGTTGACAAGAAACTCAACATGACCTGGGAATATGTGCTTGCAGCCCAGAAAGTCAACTGTCTTCTAAGGTTATTCTCTGCCTTTACTCCATTCTCATGAGACCCACCTGGAATATTTCATCCAGCTTGGGGGTCTGCAGCCTAAGACAGACATGTTGGAACAGATCCAGGGGAGGGCAACAAAGATGACCAGTGGGCTGCAACACCTCTCCTATGAGGACAGGCTGAGAGAGTTGGGGTTGTTCAGCCTGGAGAAGAGAGACTCTGGGGAGACTTTACTGCAGACTTCAAGTACCTAAAGGGGAAAGGAAAGCTGAAGAGTGATATTTGACAAGGGCATGTACTGAGAGGACAAGGGGTAATGGCTTTAAACTGAAAGAAGGCATTTAGACTAGATATAAGGAAGAAATTCTTCACCGTGAGGGTGGTGAGACACTTGAACAGGTTGCCCAGAAAGACTGTGGATGGCCTCTCCCTGAAAGCGTTCAGGACCAGGTTGGCTGGGGCTTTGAGCAACCTGCTTTAGTGGGAGGTGTCCCTGTCATTGGCAGGGGGGTTGGAACAAGATGATCTTTAAGGTCCCTTCCAACTCAAGTCATTCTATGATTCTATGATTTTTTCATTTTTTTTTTCCTCTAACCAGCACATTCCAAGAAAGCATCTGGATATCCATCAGCACACAAAAAGCCTGATGTTCAGCTCAGACATCTTGGTTGGATGTCTCTGCCAGCATAAGCCAACTTTGAAGGCTCATTTCCATTCTCTCACAACAACAATGTAAAATACACAACCCTCCTGGGTCCCTTGAGCCTTTAAGGAAGCTGCTCATACGATCACTGGGCTGCCAGAATCACTGATAATTTCATTTTTTTTTAATTGAAGTTAAGACGGCAAAGGACACGAGTCCCTCGCATTTGTGCGCGAGTGCCCAGGCACAGCAATACAGGAGCTCAGCACACAGGCTCTGTTCTGGCAAGCCAGGCACAGCCCAGGCCCCCAGCCTAAGCACACAGGATGAGCAAAGGGGCAGGGGAAAGACACAGGGCAAAGTCACCTGTGTTATAAGTTTCCAGCCACTCCCTGGGCGCAGCTTTGCAAAACAGACATCCCAGAGCTGAACTGCAAATTGGACACACACACCAGATCTTTCCTTTCCACAGCTATTCAGAAAGGTTGTGTGATTCTCAGTTAAAAGTCCAGAAGTTTAACTCCTTGAAGGCAATTACTACTTTTGCTTAAATACTTGTGAAGTCTTGAACACAGGTTGTGGTTGGGATTTATTTTCGCAGCCCAGATAGAAAAAGGTTTAGTTTTGTGTGTGTTTCTAAATACACAGTACATTCTTGACTCCAAAGAATGGCAGATAAAAATCCATTTTTTAATGGACGTGAAAGAGAATGAAAGTCATATGAACAAATAAATATTACTTATTTAAGTAATTATGAGGTAGCACACTCTTGGTTCCAGTGTGGCTATAATTATAGGCAAAATTATGCATGGAGATGTTCAGAGATTAAGGAAAAGGAAGCAGAAGACTGACAGAAGAGAGTAAATATTTTCCATGCCATGAAATGCTGCTCATTGGCTTTATATTGCTTCCCAGTTTGAAACTGTCTTGGCCTACTTCCAAGGGAGCATCACAGAAAAGGGGAGACAGAGAGGATGGTGGTAGAGGTGATCCCAAAAGATAATGTCCTCATCACAAGCAAACCCAAGCACTCAAGCAACAGAATTCATGTCACCTTTTCCTTTTAAAGCCTGTCTCAAGCTGTTCAAATGGACAAAGAGTTATTTTTCTGCACAATGATTCAGAACACAGATCTTAAGTTAGAAGTCTCCAAGTTGCTTCACAAAATCATTTTGGACTCTCTTGCTCTATTTCTGTCTCCTTGCTGCTTATATATAGATGTGTTTTGTTGCTCACCTAAACTATTTTAATACAGATCATTTACCACTCAGGGGGGAGGGAAAAGGGCAGAGCAGCTTTTGAAACAGCGATGCTTGATCTCTTTGGCTACAATTTTGCAGCACTTTCAAGTTCCACATAAAGATTTCCTTGTCCTACTTTGAATTTTAGCTGGCTTCTTACTTCTCAAGATACTCCCAACACAATTGTAGGCAGACATTGTTAATCACTGAAAGATTTATACAGAATGTGAGGAAGACAGGGAAATATAAGAGGCATGAGGAACCAATCTGATGCATTGTCAGATACATATAGTCTGACTTCATAGCATTAATACATTTAAGCAAGCCATAAATGTTTGAAAACTTAAGTGTTACCAGAATAATGAATTATAGAATACATACTGATAGAGAATGCAGAAGAATTGTGCTCTCTGGGATGGAAGTTGAGACTTTCTGAATGTCAGTCACTTTCTACAGCTTAGAAAAGCACTTAAAAGCAAAATCATTTTAAAAGGATGGAGAAGGAATAAGACAGAGAAACTAATACGGTATGGGTGAAACTATAGCTCCACAGACAGACGATCTATAGGTGTCACATCCCACCACCAGCAGTACTCAAGAACACAAAGCGTTATCCTGATGCATCTATTAAAATGCAAACCAGGTACGTCTGACAGAAATAAAGTAAACCTGATGATGGGATGGATACAAACACAGCTTCTTCCATGTACAGCTCTAAAGCTTCTTGTTTCAGACAAAGAAAGCAGCACATAGTGGGTGTGAAATGTATTCATCCATCAGCAGTCCCCTGGAAAGGATGCTTCTGTTGCAGTCCATAGCTCTTCATCATGCTGGAGAAATCACACCCCGTGTCTTACTTTCCCAAGTGAAAAGGGTAAGAATAAAAGTTTGGTGGCAGGGATATCAACAGCACTGGGTTTTATTCCTAGCTGCCCAGAAAGCCAGCACAAGAACTTTCTAACTATGTGCACCACCCACAACAAGAAATTGAAAACCACTTTTGACAAATACATAGCCACAAAGATCACAGGCAGAGGCATAAGAGGGGGGCTGTACCCAAGCCAAAACAAGCTACTTTCATCTCTCTTGCAACCAAGTGACATCGCAGCTTCAGGCTGTCCTTTCACAAATTTTGCAGGAAAGTTCCACTTGAGTTTCCCCTGCTGCTATTCCTGTGCCACTTCAAGGCCACCCCAGCATATATCTCACCTCCTTTAAAGTCAGCAACAGCCAGAAGGACAAAAGGTGCCAAATCAAAAGTCTTTTATGCTGTATCTTTTTAGCATGATTGCAAAGCATCTATCTTCCCATTACAGCACAGTTCTTTGAGTATTTTGAGCTCTAGGATGCCCAGGAGGAAAAATATCATTCTGTCTCCTGAATCCACCCTGTTTCCCCCCCCAGAAGACAGAGCAGCAGAACAGGTCAGGCACTCAATACCCTATACTCTGACATCATATACATTGTGTGCATTGCCTTTTCTTCCCAACAGCGATGTGCCACGCTCTGTAGTCCCCATTGTTGTAGCAGCTCCTCTGTCAGTGCTCCAGCAGAGCAATGCTCCAGCCATCAACAGGGGCTGCAGGGCAGCCAGCCTCACATGCAACACCAGCATGGCAGCCTCCAGCAGCATTCACAATCAGGACCATCTTGCCTATGCAAGACCAGTGCAAGTGATACAGTGGGGACAGAGATGTCCTGGGACCAGCACCCAGCCTAACTGCATTCTTGTTAGAATTATTAAAATGCCAACACTCATGCTCAAGACCCACTGGAAACCCTCTCTTCCACTACTGCAAGGGGAGCGCATTTACGCTCTGCTAACAGCACTGCGGCCAGGATGCTACAAATGAAGCTGCGCCACCAGTTACTTACAGTGTTCAGTGGGCTGCCAATTCGTATCTCACCCAATTACTTTAAACACAACTCAGCACACACTGAGAACCTTGCTTTGGGGAAAGTCCAGCAGTTAAAAAAGACCCATCAGAACAAAAGGGGCCACTGGGTTTCCAAAGATAGAAGTGCAATATACTGCCAGGAGCCCATCAGTGCTGGCATCCTCATCCTGCACTCAGCAACCAAATGCATTTAGATGTCCCAGACACAGCACCTTTCCACTTGCTTCCCAGTTTCTTCAGTGAAAGAACAGCCTCAGCGGAATTAGAGAAGCAAGGGTGTGTGGAAGGACAGGCACAAAATCAATGCTTAACAGGAATTGGCTTCTCTATCTCTTCTTCTTCAAAAATTAAGTGCTTTTCCTGGGTGAGATGGTGCAGAACAGCCAGTCAGCTTTACTATTTCAAAGTGAACTTGCCTTAGATGTCCACAGCAGAAAGCTAAACCCAGCAAAGGGCTGCTCAGCAATTCCTCTTCATTGATGTGCTGCATCCTTCCATCCCAGTTTGTGGGGGATTTTACCACAACTACAGACAGCTTGTGGCTAAGGGCTTGGCCCAACAACACACAAGCTTTGCAGTAAGGTACCCTTACAACACAGGAGTATCGCCCAAGTCCTACAGCCACAAGGCAACTAAGCACGGGACCACAGTGCACAACAACTTTTCATCACAACCACTCTCCCCCCGCACCAGAACTACCTTCATGCCAGTCACCTCTCTGCCAGCTTTTATACTCTGTGAGTACAAACCATGGAAACATCACAAGCAAACCTCACCAGAGAGATATATTCACAGATGCACAACCATTAACTGGGTATCCCATGTGCATATTAAACCATACGGGTAAAAATCCACTTGTGGGGGTGGCATTACAAAGCAGCATCTACCATAAGTCCATGAGAACAGAGGTCTGACACGGTCATGCCACCTCTTCAGAAGCCAGAGCAGTGGTGGAATGCTGTTCAGCAGCACCCTCACAGGAGAAGCTTCTACCCCTGTTATGAACATTTTGGGAGATGGAAATGGGGGATCACAATTTTTTCTCTGAGGCACCTCCTCATAGCATGGCTTTGTTGATTGCTAGGAACTGAAACTCATTTAAAAATAGGGGAGAGGAAAATAGAAGGCTTGATTACAAACCAGGATCACATTCCAAGAAAAACAAAAATCATCAGACTCTGATCATTACTCTACATTCCAAGTGGGAGGAAAAGCAGGTATCGTCCCCCATTTGTTGCAAATGGGCAAAAGAATCACTTTCAGAGGTAAGAAAAAACTGTGAAAGACTGCTTCATCAAAGCAATAGGAACAGTCCAGTAGCAGCAGCAGCTGGTTTTATAAAGCTAAGATCAATCAGAAGAAATCCAGCCTCTCCTGGGAGAAATTTGGCTCAAAGAAAAATAACAAATGAAAGAACTGCAGTCAAAATACCAGCAAGGAAGAACACATGCTGCCACAGGAAGGCTGAAACAGTCTAGCTCCTTGTAAACCACTACTCTGTTTCCGTATCTGTATAATTTATTCAGAAGCAAATTTATTATTTGAAAGACCCCACAGAGAAGGCGGAGAAGGCTGCGTCTGCTAAAGGAGACACAATGCTGCTGTTATCCAGTGGTTATTTCTTCCTCCCACACTAATCTCAAAGGCTTCATCTAGCCTGGGATTTAGCAAGACTTTTAATAGCTTCCAGTGGTACATCCACACTGGGAAGGCTTCTCTCATTAGCTAATTAGTCTGTTCTCCTAATTAGGCAGTGCAAATCCAGTTACTCCCTCATTGTCTTGCATGGAAACCCTAGTTATCACACCTAGGTCTTCCCTCAAGTCAGTTCCCAGCTCCTCTGTCCTGACCTGCTTTCCAGGACTTAGCTAGGTAGTGGCAGATAGCATCACCTCACCTTTCAGTGCCCATCTAGACTAGGCCAGGAATGTTTTGTTCGCTGCAGCTGTCTTCCTGAAAATAGAGCCCTCTGAAGTCCCTGGTAAGGTCTTGGGTTATTAAGAACTGGCTGGTCAGCATCTGTGAGAAACTACAGGAATACGTTGCCTAACAAATTCTGTTTTCCTATGAGGATAAAGCTGGTGTATCTCTGAAGCACCAAAAGATGATGGCACACCCCTAGATCTTCGGTCCACCCCTAACCTAGGCAAGAAGTTCACCTGAAAGAGGGCACCTTACAACAAAGGCCTGTCAAACCTTTAAAACACAGGGTACCGTGCAAGGCACTACTCTGCACCCAGAGCACCCAGATGCATCACAGCCAGAAATGCAAGCAGATCCCCTGCATCTCATCTAGAACAGCACAGAACTGTGACTCCTGCTGCTCCAGTTTGCTCCGGCTACTGGCCACGATTGCTTGCAGCAGGCAAGATTGTCTGTTTGAAGGAAGGGATTAGCCTGACAGCCTCCAACTAAGAAAATCCTTCCTTCTCCCATCGCAGGTGCCTTTTTCTGCAAGCCCTCACACCACACTTCTGCCTTCCCTACAGAAACTCCCATGGATGAGCATGGGAGAGGCAGAACTTGCAACCCACACTGCAGTACCTGACCAGTTCAGTGCCTATCAGCTGCACCTACTCTTAAAGTGTTTTGTCAGCAAGCTTTCAGCTTAGTCCCATTAGGTTTGCCTAATCAGTTTTGATTAGTAGAAAGACTGTTTAAGACGCAAGACCCAAGACATAAAGGCAAAGCTTGCTGCTGACATAACACTCATACCTTGGGTATGGTAGAAAAGGTTTCTTTCATTTCCAGTCTGCCCTTGGAAAAGCCAAGACATAATCTCTGATCTGACAACATCTACTTCTGCATAAAAGGGACAAAAAACTTAATTTCTCCCCGCAAAGCAGAGCACTGAAAAGTCCAGAGATGGTGCCAATATTTTTTAAAAGGCCAGAAAGAAAACAGGCAGAATTAGTGAAAGAAAGCAGAGGACAAATAACTTCTTGACTCATCTTCATCTTTGCTGCTGCTGTTTACTGAGATGCTGAGATCATCCTGGCCATTTGTAAATAAGCTAATCACGTAAACCTCACAAGAGACAGATACATTTTCAGCCAGATGTCAACAGATACTGTCCATGTGAGCATGACCTGCCCTCCACCAGGAGTCAAAAGATTGGAGGTGAGAGAAGAATATGTCAGAGGACAAGGGAGAGGGTGACAGAAAATAAGGAATATTAATTTTACCAGTCTACTCCACATGTTCCTGGAAGCCTCTTCCAGGGATATTTTACGCTGTCATACCTTGCTTTTAGTCTCCGTACCAAGAACTGTGTTTACAGCACTTAAGATAAAGTTAATGTACCTTATGCCCATGTCCTCATGGCACTGTTGGCCAGAGCCTTCCTGAATTTCAGCTCTGACTTCCTCAACCACACAGAAAAGCTGCAGGCTTGGCCTGGAGGTGCTGTAAGGCTGGGCTACTTCCCTTGTGCATTTATTTGGGATGGCTCACATCAGTTCTACAGGGAAGACACCAGGCCAGTGTCGAGAGGCCTCCACTGCCTTCCCAGCTCCTCCACAACTGAGGCAACTTCCAAAGAGTTCTAGAGCATCTCAGAGTAAAGGAGGAGGAGGGAGGACCTTGACGTGTAGAAACTGAAGAACAGTGTCTATAGGTGCAGAGAATGAAGAACAAAGTAACCTGGAAAAGGAGCAGTCATAGAGAAAGGCTGCCCAGCCACTCCCCAAGGTGCCTCTCTAGCAATGTCAACACAGATATGACCCAGGAAACTTTGGTGAATAGCCACAGATAGTGAATGGTACAATGCACAGCCGTTGTTCTCAGACAGCATGGGGCCAAAGCCACCAACACGAGCTATTGTTTTCCCCCTCTGTTTAAAAGAGCGATGACTTGCATGAACATTGGCTTTGAAGCACATGCTTGGCAACCCCAGCAGATAAACAGACAGAATTTCCATGGAGTACCATAAAGTTCTGAAAGAAATACATTTAAGTTATTTTTGCAATATTATTAAATCCAGGAGTGAATATTTTGAATACAGTATAATCTATTTTCCTAGGAACCAGCCAAGAACAACACAAGGTTTTGCTTGGAAACTGACAGCAGCAGGAAGGAAGTGCCACTATGCTGCCATCCGTGCCTCACTGCTCCCTTGGGGACACAAGCAGGAGCCCTGGTCACCTCCCCTGATGTCCCCAACCCTTCCCTCCTGCATCATCACTCCTTGGAACACAGCTCCCATCAGCTCTTCCCTTGGTTGCTACATGAGTGAGCCCCAATCCCTCCTGCTGATGTTGGTGTGACTCTATGTCCCTCTGAGCCCAAGCAAGCCCCAAAGCTGAGTGCTGATGAAGACATTGGGAGGACAAATGCACAACACTAAAAAAGCCAGGGAGAAGTATTTCAGCAGCCTGCAGATGGGACTCAGAGACAAAGAAGCATGAGGACAGTGAGATGCAGATGGCACATGCAATTGAAACTGGCCAGCAGATGCAAGCTGGGTAGTAGGTGGACTGGGTAGGTACAGAAGCAACAGCCCTAAGCACAGATCATCTCCTCCCAGTCTCCAGCAATTCCACCCTAAAACAGAGTTCAAACCCATTCCCATGCAGGATCCCAGGACCTCAGTCTTTCACTCCTTCTCCACCTGCTGCCTGCACTACAAAGCCTCCTATGCTATGTTCATATACAAGTCCACAGCTGGCTTAAGCTGCTGTGGTCACCTAAATCAACAGGCTCTCCTCACCTCACAGCACACCGTAATTTAGTCACCCTGCACAAGTCATTGGAAAATCCTGGACCACCTGCAGAACATCTCATAGAATCACAGAATCATTACGGTTGGAAAAAACCTTCAAGATCATCAAGTCCAACTGTCTACTAAACATTATCATGACTACTAAACCATGTCCTGAAATGACAGATCTACACAATTTTTTTAACACCTCCAGGGATGGCGATTCCACCCCCTCCCTGGGCAGCCTGTTCCAAGGCCTCACCACTCAGTAAAGAATTTTTTCCTAATATCCAACACAAACCTCCCCTGGCACAACTTAAGTCCATTTCCTCTTGACATATCACTAGTTACCTGGGAGAAGAGACCAACACCCACCTCACTACAACCTCCTTTCAGGCAGTTGTAGAGAGCAATAAGGTCTCAGCCTCCTCTTCTCCAGACTAAACAAGCCCAGTTCCCTCAGCCGCTCCTGTAAGACAGTTTCTCCAGACCCTTTACCAGCTTCATTGCCCTTCCCTGGACCTGCTCCAGCACCCCAGTGTCCTTCTTATACAGAGGCACTCAAAACTGAACCCAGTGCTCAAGCTGCAGCCTCACCAGTACTGAGTACAGGGGCACGATCACTGCCCTACTCCTGCTGGGCACACTGGGTTTGATACAGGCCAAGATGCCCTTTTCCTAAATCCCTCCTTGTGAATCTCCCCACAAGCAGGACAGAGCTAAAGCCACAGGAGAGCCCTGTGCCCCCCACCTCTCCCCTCGTGACTCTGCTATGGATTTCACCCACCCCATTAAATTCCATTTGCTCTGCTCTCTGCTGTAATATCTGCAGAAATAAAACTCACAGCTGAGAACTGAAGGGCCAGACACAGGGCCAGGAGTCAGATGAAATAAATTAGACTCCATTTAACTTATGGCTAATAGAGCCTGTGGGACTGCAGGCTGCGTGCCTGCTCGGCACCCCTTCCAGAAGGCATCAGGGTCTCTTGAACCCACCTATCCTTACTGTCAAACACAAATGTCTGCAACAGGCATTGCTGCCAGTTCTCCCCACCTTGCCACTCAGGATGGGGAACAGATGCAGCTCAGTCTGAGCATCCTACCGCCCGCCCTTGGTCGCTCCGGCTGTGGTTGGCACATCCCACCACCACTCCGCCTGCTGTTGGTGGATTCTCATCACTCCATTAGCAATCCCACTTCTCCTCTTCCCCCCTCACTTTCTATGTATCCTCATGCCCTAGGCCTCACTGAACTCGTCTCTACCTGGATCCTTTTATGCTAGCCCGGGATCCACAGCTGTGATACACACATTGCACAGCAGCTCCCATGTTCAGCTCAGTTGTGCTTGAAATTCACCTAGGACCAAACTCAGGCCCACAAGTGTTACACCTGAGTCAAAGGGCAAGCAGGGATTCAGGGTGGGTTGGACCCTGGGCTGCTGGACCTCAGTCCCCTGCAGCCATCACAGCATGTCAACATCACATCTAAAGGTGACGCTAGGGATTGTTCAGCAAAGCAAGATCTGAGGTCTCTCAACAGAAGATAGCAAGTGGACAGTCGCAGAAGACAGAGACTCGATGGTCCTCACTCCAACTTTTGGGAATAAGACAAGGGCTATGAGAAAGCTAACTATGAGAAAGCTACGTCATGGGTTTCCTTCTACATCTTCCACAAAGAATAGTCCCATCAGGCTGTCAGGGACAGGAGTTTCCTGGGACTGTGGCACAGCCTTCTCCCTGCCAACTAGCTCAAATGACAATCCTGTCCTCCCCCACCCCTGCTCTCTGCTGTGGAACAGACTTGGAAGGGATTAAAGATCCTGCACAAAGAAAGAAAAGCAAACAAAATGCAATGAAATTGCAAAAAGAAAGAAAGAAAAAAAAAGGCATACAAAAACCATCTTTGAATTAATTTCCATTTTATTTATAGGCCATCACATGATGGTTGTCTTTTTAAGCCTTTTAATTAATCACTCCACAAGTCACAGAGGGAACAGCTACTTTGAGCACACATGCCCACCTTCCCTCTTCCCAAGACACATTCCAGCTTACGCTGAAGGACTGTCTGCAAGGTAATTAATTATTTGCTATTATCTAAGCCAGCACTTGGCTCTCCAAATCTTTCAGGAACATCAAGCAATGCTCTTTGGGGATGAAAGGGAAAAAAAAAAAAAAAAGCCTTTGCTAGAGTCAAGGAAGGGCAGAGGGTTTGGAAAGATTCAGAGACAGAGAAATGAAGCTCAGCTTCAGGCTGAACCTGGCTTGCTAAATCTTGTTGTGAGGTCCACAGGGTGGCCCTCCTGGGGAGGCAGGGGGTTATTTTGCACAGTGCAAGATGCAGATCTTTCTAATTAGAGGGGGTTTGTTTCAACTGAGTTGAGGGTAACTGTATACAGACCTACACCAACATGTAACAAAACAGTTGTCGAACACTGCAAAGACAAATAGTCCTCAGCTCAGAAGTGCCAGAATTACTGTTTCCACTGGAAACTTGATTTATTTCTCTCAGATCACAAATTTATCATATAATCACTCTCTTGACCACATACCATCTGGCTATGAAACCACTGGTACACCTGAAGTGCATGCTGAGCACCGCTGACTTACAGAGTGACTAACGGGGTTTTAACTCCCTTCCCCAGCCACACATCCACAACTGCCGGTGTGTGTTCAAGTCATGCTCCAAGGGGGGTTGTTCTGAAAACCAGTGTGTGGGTGTCAGGGGATGTGCTGGTTTTGACTGGCATAGAGCTATTTTTTTCCATATTGGTTAGTATGGGACTATGGTTTGGATTTATGCTGATAACACAGGGATGTTTCCCTTGCACAGAGTCAAGGTCTCTTCTGCCCCTCACCCCACCAACCAGCAGGCTGGGGGTGCACAAGAAGCTGGGAGAGCTGACCAGAGAGATATCCCAAACCATACGATGTCATGCTCAGCAAGATAAAACTGGGGATGTTTGAAGTGATGATGTTTGTCCACACAAGTAACCATTAAGTGTGATGGAGCCCTGCTGTCCTGGGGATGGCTGAACTCCTGCCTGTCAACAGGAAGCACTGAATGAATTCCTCTATTTGCTTTGTTTGTGTGCATGAATTTTGCTTCACCTATTAAACTATCTCAACCTCTGAGTTTTCTCCCTGAGTATTTCTCCCCAGCCTACCAGTGGGAGTGAGCAAGTGGCTACATGGGGCTTGGTTGCTGGCTGGGGTTAAACCATGACAAGGGTGGAGAGATGACTGCTGGAAGTTCTGTAAAGTTTCACAAAGGGGCTCCTGAGACCCAGCACTCCTAAAAATACTCTCATCTACATGCACTATAAGGAGGGGCTTTTTCCTAAAAGAAATAGAAAAAAAAACCCCAAAACTGGTGGTTTTGACCTCACACAGTTGATGGGATGGAACCCCCTTGAGATCCCCTATGGAGCTGTATGAAGGACCAATTTAGAATTGTCTCTGAAGCTACTGCACTCAAAAAAATTTATAAGCTGCTCACGCCCAAGTGAGCTGCTGCTTCCTCCAAAGCTCCCAGAGCACAGCATGGGAGCAACACAGCCTGGAGCCACCAATGCCTCTCTGAGCGGGATGGCAGCTCTGAGCCTGCTCCTCAGCACTCTGATCACTGTGCTGCCCCCCCAGCCCAGGAGGAGCCCGGCGGAGTACTGCTGGGACGAGGGATGTGCAAGGGTCTGGGTGGGAACCTGGCCTCACCCCCCATCAAAGCTGGAGCACATGAAGGGGATGCTGTCAGAGATCTCTCCAAATCAGCTTGCCTATGGGGCTGTGCCCCGCAGCTGTACCATGGACCAAGCAAAGCACCATTCCTCCATGTCTCACTAAGCAAATCACCTTCTAGCAAAAAACAAATTAAGCTGTTCTTTCACTTCACACTGCTACTACACTTAAAGCTCACACTTTACTTTAATCTAAATTAATTTTCTCACAGGTTTTATTCCACTGTCACTCCCATTTCTCCCACCTCCTGCAGCTGGTGGCATCATTCCACCGCTGCCTGCAGAGCCACAGGGGCAGGGGGCTGCAGAAGAGGGACACAGGGAGGGACCAACACACCCCCACCAGCACACCTGCTCCACCACTGGAGCCCACTGGGTGCACTCAGGTACCTTGCAGCTGCACATACAACAAACCACTTCCAACAACTTCTCTGTACCAGCCACACAAACCGTACCATCACTGCACCAAGCCCCAGCCAGGCTTGTCTGGAGCAGCCTGATTGCTGCAGTTAACATTCCCATAGTTGGTGACACAGGGAGCATCACTGGTAGTCAGCTTGGTATGGCAAATTCATCACCACCTTGTTGAGTGAGTCAGTAATGAAGCTGAAAGCAAACACTGCCATGGATTATTTCCCCACCAACAGGGAAGCAACAGCAAGATCATCTGTCAGCAGCTCACCCATCTCTGTTGAAGAGCAAGGGGGGTCAGAGGCTGGGTAAAGCAGAAGCATTGGTGGGAGTTTGCTATAGACAAATGAAATCAGTGGAACGGATGAGCAGCTCCTGAAGCGCCTACCCGCAACATACAGAAAGAAAAGACAATTTCAGGCTTGTGGCAGATGCTGGAGGGTTTGTGGTGCTAAAAAAAAAAAATTAAAAAAAATAAAAAATAAATTAATCTCAACACACCTACATATAATAGCTTTCTAGGGCAAGGAAATCCTGCAGTAGCTGGAAGAAAACCAATCACAGCTCTCAACTGTATCTGAGATAAGGAATCAGAACATGGCCCAACACAACATCCCTAAAAGGTCAGTTTCCCAAAACTAGAAATATGAACAAAAATAACTGAGAGAAAACACCTAAATATAAGCAAATGTGACAATGCTTATTGGGAGATATTTAAAGATGCCTTAGCCAAGCCCTCCTTTCTGCCCAAAATAGCAATAGTATGCTCAAAAAGAGTTTATTTGGTTTAAAATAAGAATTCTTTTAAAGACAAGAACCAAATTTAAATAAAATCTGTAACAAACAGAAAATCCACTATAAAATGAGTAGCTGGAAATTAACACATTTTATAAAGAACATTTTCTTCTTTATAAAGAAGAAAATCTTTTGTAAAAGATACCAAAATAACCCCACCCAAACTAATGGCAATAGGTATGTCAGGAAAAAAAAGCAATAATCTGTCAATACTAAAACAGTACAGTGAAATTATCCCAATAAAGGAGGTGTAGAAAGTAAAAGAAATACTTTTTGTCTTTTCAGGTAGGAATGACATATCTCAGCTATAATAAAAATTCTCTGAGCAGCAGGTAGAGGACATACCCAACACCATCTGCCAACCATTTTTCATGTCTGTAACTAGAAAACCTGCACATCAGAGGGTATGAAAGAGCTCAGCAAATCCCTAACATTGACTTTAAAAAAAAAAAAACAACAAAAAAAAACCACCAGAAACATGTCCCAGGCCAGCCAGGAAGTTCCAAAGGTCTTGGAACAATAAATAAAAAACTCCACTCGAGCAAACAAAAACTTAGTGTTGTGCCAATATTTTCATCGGGCAAACAGCCTGACCTGGGAAGTGCAGGCTGGTTTCCCTGCTTGCAGTCCCTGGCAGAAGAACGGCCGGTATTCAGAGATGGAAACACAATTACTGCTAGTCACTACCCAGTTTTCTGGTCAGAGGGCTTGTCAAGCTGATCTAGTATTTCTTCGAAGAGTACACATTTGGCTGACAAAGGTAACTGTGTTGACATAATACATGCAGACTTGTGTGTGACACTCGCCTTTGGCCGGTGTGACAGTCTAAGAACTAAATCCCCAGCGCTATGCAAACATCAGTGTATAGTGTATATCCAGAGGATTAAAAGGTGCTTGAGCCCAGTGACCTCATTAGAGTTATACCTGCGGTAGCTGACCTCATGGAGGTTTCAGCTCCCTGGAGAGACGACATTTCCAGGAGGGAAAAAGGCCCACAAGGCAGCAGAAATCACTCTGCACACAAAGCTCCAGGCAGCACTGCTGGGAGATGTGGCTTTCAGGGAAGACGTGTTTTGACTGCGTGCCTAAGTCTGCAGCAAGTTAGGAGAGATAGAGAAGGGTATTTCCAGAGGCTCTGTCCAAAGAGCAGGCTACCTCTGAAAAATACTGCCTGGTTTTAATGCAGATTTTCACACATGCATTTGAAAAGCTTGCAGGGCCCACAAATGAAAAACTGGGAACTCAGCCATGCCGGCAGCCTTTGGTTGGTCATGCTCCTGTAGATGCCATGTAACACATAGTTTACTCTTATTATTTCCTACATAGGCCTTAATCTCTGCTTGGCACTCTGGGCACCTTCAGTAACAACACAGGACACACCAGCACCCACCTGACATATACTACACCTTCCCAGAAGGAAAGAGGAGTGGACTGATTTCTCTTGGAAAGTTTTAGATGTCAGGTCCTTTGCTTTTAAACTCAACCAGTGCAGGGACATCAGGGAGTCCAGGTTTGTGAAGGCTTTAGGCTTCCAAAAAAGTTCACTCCTTCTCACCTGCCTCCCCTATAGACCTACAGACACCCCTCCTGCCAGAGCAGTTATTCCCCACACTCTTCACTCTCAACCATCTAAAATGTCCTGCACTGCAGACATATGGACCAAAGTCTGGAGTTTTGTTTGAAGCTCTCAGACCATACAAGCAGCATCAAGTGTCCAGGTAGATGAACATTACTGTAGGAAAGCTTAACACCAGCAGCTCTCCAGCATGACTGACTGAATGACCCGCTGTGGATGTGCACTGTTCACCATGGAGGAAGCCCAGGGCTTTCAGTGAATCACGATTTCCTCTGCCCACAAGCATCATTCACATCTTTCTGCTCATTCAGCTACAGGCAACAGCTGATGTTCTCCAGGCAGCTGGCGACACCAGTGAGGGTACCCCTTGTGAGACCCTGCTTGACAGCCACTCGTGCTCTCTGACCATTGTAGCTACAGGCTGCACAGAGGTGCTGGAGCATGCCAAGTACTGTGGGGAGGCCCAGGGGCATGGACCAAATTTCCCATTCCCACAACAGTAATCACCCACCACAGCTTCTGAAGCACTGCCAGTTTTATATCCCAGCCTGAATCCAGCTTATCCTGGCAATACAGTTTTAGCTCCGGCTGGATGACCTTGTAGCTGAGCTCTTGCTAGCTTCACTGTGAGCTTGCTCCAGAAACAGAGGGGTTGGCGCTTCCAAGATTTGGCAAGAGCTGACACATCCATAATGGGTGTCCTTTTCATTTATTGGACTGGCTTAGGGTAGGTCTGAACATGTGCAGAGAAACTCTTTGTCCAAAGCACTTCAACCCGGCTGCTACAATCCAGCTGAGCCCTGTTCATTCATAGTGTTGCTCATATGTCAGGAGGAGCATGAACTAAGCTGAGACCCCTGATTTCTCATTCTGTACCCAGTGAAGCAGACCGCCTGCTTGCATCCCAACGTGGACAGATGCAGGACATCGTCTGAACATCTGAAATACACACGATCTTTTCGGCAAAACAAGATGACAGCTGTTCAATGCTGGTTAGACCTTATTGAGCTTCAGACCATCACCAACAGTCTGACCACCTCACTTTCCTGCTGCTGAACCCCCCTAGTGACTTGGCAAAGACATTCCCATTTCAGGCTGTTGACTGAAGGAGGAACAATCCTCAAGTCAACAAGACAGGGTGGGGCTCTCCATACCCACCACTGCGTTGAAGCGCATAACACTGAATTCCCCATTAGTCACACTTGAGTTCTGTGCACAAGGAGAGCCACCTCCCCTCTAATCAGGGAGGGTAACAAATATTTCACTTCTGTTGGTTTTACTGGTACATCCCAGTATCTTGTACATAGAGCAGACAATAGGCTACTGACAGGGATTAAGATTTGGAAAATAGCTTCATAGTCCCTTCAAGGGAAAGCTGTTCTTTTTGACTTCCACAGGAACTTCAACTCCACACAGAGCAGAAGCAGTCTTCAGACATGAAATGCATTCAAGTGATTAACAATTTGAAAGGTGATAAAAGCAGCTAAATAGTTTTAAACCTGCTTGCTACCCAGTTTAGTCAGATAACATAAAACACTAGTTATCCTGGGGAGAAGGGAAGGATGCCTCTATTTCTCTTTCCTAGAACCACTGATCACAAGCTCACAGTGCTCACATCTTAAAGCAAAGCTGAAGAGAATGGAAAATACCTTTCCCAACTGTATATAAGTTCTCATAAATCCGGTACAGCATATTCATGTATTGTGGATCATATAGGCCACGTTTCATATACCAGCTGGAGAACAATTCACTGGTGGAGGTCACTGCACTCAGCGCCTGCCCAGGACAACTGCCATTTGTGTGCTATCATTAGCAAACCGATCACCTGTTAAAGGCACTGAGGGCAAATGATCCCATCGGTCTTACCCATTTGCTACTTTTACCAAAACTCTCTTGAGTTACTCTGTATTTACAGAAGATTGAGAGAAACAAAGAGAGATCAGCATCTCCAAAATCTTTACAACTTTGTCTCATGCACTGTAACCACTGGAGATATTTCATGAAAACCATTTTACAAGCTATAAAACTAAAGATCTTACGTCTTCCGCTGTAAAAGCAGACAGTGGTGTAGCTCTTAGCAGAACACACTCTCCGGTACGTTTTAAGCAGCACTACGCAGACTAGTTGAGACTTCTTACAGAGTTATTTATAACCAGTGTTATTTCTTTGCTAAAATTTATATCCAGTGCCATTTCTTTGCTAAAATAACAAGACTTTGAAGGCAACAAAAGTTACATCCTCAGAAAATACAGCTGTCTTTAGAGATGGCTAAAATCAATATCAACAATTTTCCTTGATTAATTCATTAGGGAGGTCAAAACATGAGGCTCCAAAGCAGATTTTCAAATTACCCATAGAAAAGACATGGAAAAAATCTTCACTCTGTTTTCAGTTGGCCATCTGAAGCTTTTAAGATGACAACGCTGTAAGATATGCAAGGCTGAGACATAAAAGCAAGTGCTCAGCGTTGCTTTTAGGCACATCTTAAAAAAAACCCGAGCAGTCTTCTTCTGCACCTGACTCTGGAACAGGTGGATGGAAAAACCCTTAGAGTTTTCCTTATCAGCACCTGCTTTCCTCGCTCTTTCCCAGCACTCTTCCGGATGAAAGAATGTGGGTTTTACCTGAGTCGCGACGTGAGTTCGGGCTCTTCGATTTGCAGCTGCCTCGGGGATACAGAAGTTCCAAGAAGTTGGAGGAGAGAAGCAGCGGTACGGGAAAACAGACAGCGAGGCGGGAACCCCGGCGGTAGTTCGGGTCACCGGAGAGAAGAGACGAGC